>JAULBM010066556.1:0-10172 GCA_032357055.1 Geukensia granosissima | reverse complement strand
AGGAAATTCTACTATTTCTATTTTTAGATTCATGCCAAAGTAGGGGACCCCCCTATGGAAATAGCATTACGGCATAACTGAGCTATTGTAACCAGAAAAAGTCAAGAGAAAAAGGGACATAATTCAAATCAAACCAACAATTTTTTTTCTTGTAAATCTTGATAACCTGTTAAGAGCATACCATAGCTACACTATTAAATAATAAAAAGCATTATTCCGTTCTGCTGCCCAGAAATTATTAAAAACATTGGAAATTTACCAAAAAGCCTATTTTAAGGTTTTGACCTTTGACCTTTCATCTAGACAACAGCACCATTTGTAACCTTTACGACCAGTCAAAGTCAATAGATAATTAACATAATTATCTTCAAAATGAAGTATAATTTAGCGTGTGTCAGGGTGGTTGATTAAATTAAAAAATTGACCTGCTAAGTCACTGCTCTATTGTTATTATCTTATGAAATATAGGATATTACATCTTAAATTTTAGGAAAACGTTGTAAATAAAGCTCGGAAATTTAAGTCCACAGTCTTTATCTTAATAAATTTATCCGTAAAGCATTTTTATTATTATTCTTTAAATCCTTAAATTTTTATGGGTACTAATATTGACTTATTGTTAATGGCTTAATACGGAACAGTTTATATTTGTTAAAACATTGTCTTCTTCATGTCTTTAAAAATTCATATTTTGTTGACACCGTTTTAGTTTGCTGATCGCTTGTTGGTTTTAAGCAGACAGCATTTGCGATTACTCTTTCGAGGTCAATGGTTTTGTTGTATCATAGATTAGTTTTAAATGTCACGATTTGTCACGATTTGTTGTTGGTTCAGTATCGATCTCAAGTGTTAAATCCATTCCAACCGATTTTTATAGTGTGTTTTCATTGCTATTTGTCACACCACTGTCCCATGTTAGGGGGAGGGTTGAGCCCTCACCAACCGGTTTAACCCCATTACATACATGTGCCTGTCCCAAGCCAGGAACCTGTAGTCCAGTTGTTGTCGTTGTTTAGTTAGTCATTAATTGTTATTTGTTCACCATTTTGTCAGTAGATTAGGTCGATTATGGATTGTTTCACATTTTGTTTTTAGGAGTCTTTTACCCTCAGATTCCGTTAAGGTACGTACTCTGGTTCATTACTGAAGGCCATTATGGGACCTGTAAAAGTTTTAATTCGACTTTCATTTGGTGGATTGCTGTCTCATGGGCAATTTTGCCACATCTCCTATTTTCTATTATAGCCATTTGTCCTGTTATATAGCGACACAATTTTTGTTAATCGTTTTTTTTGCCACTTTTAGCTTGATCTGTTAATCGTTAATGTAATGTCGTCGTCGGCGGTGCTGGCGTTATCTTTGGCCTCTGACTGGTAGGTTTCAGCAGACTTTTACCCCTTTAATATTAAATGAAATTAATTTTGGTAAATGTTGGAACTGCTCTAAGGTGATCTAGTACTCTTTGGGAGGGATTAAAGGTGTTTTTTAATGCAAGTTATTTATTTTTAAACTATTTTGATTTGGTTTCTCTATTAGAATGCAAACTGAACTCCACTTCGTCATGACTAATCTCTAACCGTTTGTGAGATGAAAGGTGTAAAAAAATGGACACAGCTCAATTTTTAAGACTTTTTTCATCTTATTTAGATTTTTTTTTGTTGAATTAATTCCTTTTGCAAATTGTTGGTTTTTTTTTCAGAAATGTAAGACTTCTTAATTGACAGCGTATATATTCGTCAGATGTTTTGGACGAGTCTTCAACAGGCGATCGAGATCCCGTGCCAATGGTCCTCTTGCCGACTTGTTCCTTCACTCTTAGCAGAAAAAGGTTTGACGCTAGCCGAATCCTTTACAGCTTCCGCTATATACTTCCTACAATGAACAATGGTTAATTTGGTACCTCCTTTATTTCTATGGTCGCTATCATGAATTGTTGATCCATATGTCATAAGTGTAGCTTATTTTTGGACCATTTACCGGTAATACAATAATAAGTAGACTTCTTCTCGGATTGACATTAACCCGGATTAATTAGAATTTAAGAATTCCACTACGGGTGTTGCTCGCAAGACAGGGAATGCTTTCCCTTCTAGAGCATCTGATACCGCTCCTGTTTTGTAGAGGAGTTCGTGGATTCCAAGCGTTTGTTCCTTTAGTTTTCGTTTTATCTTTTAGTTTGTTTAAAATTGTCTTGTCTCTTTGAACTACGCACTTTTGATCTCTAACATGGGTATTCTACACTTGACTATTTAATTACATGTATTTGAAACATCTACTGATAATTTCCATTTAAAGACATTTTTGTAGGCTCTCGTTTCGAAAAAAAAAACCTCATTGAATGAATTAATTACGATTAACGTTAGTTTTGACGTCAAATTTTCCAGCTTTTTATAAAAAAAAAGAAATCAGATATCAGACGTTTAAATGTGTAATTGCCATCGAGTAGGTTAATTTGTTGAGCTGCATCCGTGATCTTTTGAAACATAAAGGTGATTTATCATTATTTTGCAACGTGTTTTCGAAGCAGACTGTCATCACACTCCTTAGTTATCAGCGAAGACCGAAATCTGAAATGTATGCCACCAACTTATCAATTATGCCAAATTTGATGCTTTGTCTCAGCACTGAACATTTTATTTGGTGCCACAATTCACTTTCTTACGTAGAAATCAATAGCTCAGTTCTGGAACTAAAAAAAATATCCCTGCTCACTTTCTAAGGACACAATATCTTTTGCATGTTGCAATGTTGTTGTTTCTTGCAAAATGATGGGAATGTGCTTGACTAAAAATGGAAAGAATAGCTATATAACTGTATCCTCCGCCATTTTTGTCTCTAGACTTTTGTTCCTATGGTATTTTTTTAACAATATCAGAAAATCTGATATTCAACTGACGTTAAATGACGTCACTAATCGATGTTAAACAAGAGTCGAAACATTTAATTCATGGACATAGTTGTAAACCAATAAGTTTACTTCAAAGGTTGTTTTATCTTTTTTATTTTAGGTTTAAATAAACAGCTAATAGATTTATGTGTTGCAAAACTTTTTTTGAGTTGTATGTAATATAATTTTTTTGTTTAATATCTAAACAAAAAATTGAGTAGATGATAAATTGATGGTGATACAAACTTGACTTGCCATTGACTGATGTATCATAAACTATCAAAAACTGTTCTCTATCTATACTGTTGACGTTTTGTATGTTTACATATTGGGGATTTTTTTTGCTACAACTTGAACTGATTTTCTGATATTTGTATTTATTACTTTTAATGGGTGCTATAAAATTTAAAAAGAAAGAATAAAGGCCAGATAGTTGTTATCATTAAACTTGGTTTTGCTTACAACTAAGTATCTCGTATTAATATTGGATTTAAGTCCCATGCCAATGTCGGCATGCTTATGATCTTTTAGTTGACTGTGTAGATAAATCCGACATTATTCGTCGTTACTACACAGTCTCTGATATTAAAGAGTTGTTTACAAATGTCGCTGGCGACACACTTTTAAAATATTTAAAATATGTAGGCCTATATTCGAGAATATAAGCTTACATTTTCATTTGTTGTATATGATTCTGTTATGTTAGATGCTTGTGAATTGTATTTTAATATCTGGTATTTATTGACTCATTGTGTTTGTGACTAGTATTTTAATATCTGGTATTTATATGTCTTTGTTTATTCTAAATCTTTGATATTTTTTAACCTTTTTGGTCTGTATGTAAGCAAAGCTACGTTTTAAAATTGAATGTTTACTGTTGATGCGTTTTATTTGATATTACGTTTTCCCTCGACATGATATGGCTGAAATATTGCCGACATGGCGTAAAACTCCAATCAATCAATCATATTTGGTTTAAGAAAATCTATAAGAATCCAATCACAAAAAACACGAAAGCAAGACAACTTTTATATATTTGTGAATATATTGAATATATTCATATTTATAGAAATAGGAGATGTGACATGATTGTCCATAAAACAACCATCCCACCAAGTGACAGTAGAATTTTAACTTCTACAGGTCCTATTATGGCCTTCAACAATGAACCATAGTCCATACCATAACGAAAGCTGTAAAAGGCCCCGAAACACAAATTGTGAAACTATACATAAAACACGACAATCGACCTAATCGAAAGCAAAAATGGTGAACATATAACAATAAATGACTATAGGTTCCTGGCTAGGGACAGGCACATTAGTATGTGGCGGGGTTAAACCGAAATTTTGTTAGTCAAACTAGCAATTCTTACGAAATAGAAAATATTTAGGTGTTTGACGCACCTTAATAAGCCTAGAAACTAAAATTCCTCGGGTCTGTCAGAAATGTAAATTTCGTGTACTTGGTGCAACTTTCAATTTTTAACAAATATATAAAATATTATATTAGTCACGGGCGGATTTTTACAGGCTTTATCATTTTGATCATTAACAACGATTTCATATGGTTTAAAAGTTTACTATTGGGTCACATGTACAATAATATACAACATTTATAAACATAAATGGCATTCACCAGACCAGGTCTTACATTTGTCAGATATTTAATCTTTTACTATTGTGCTTACATAAAGTTTGTATGCAAATTTTAAACACTTAAATTACAGAGATTTTTATACCTCTTTTTGCATATGATGAAGCTGTTTTCGCTAGATTTTGGTTCCTTTCGATTTGTTTGGATGTGAGTTCTTCTTTGTGTTTTCCTATCTCTCTATATATTTTACTGTATTACTGTCGTTTCAAAGTCATCAGAAGTCCTGAAGGTCTGTTAGAAGATCAATACGATCAATGCAATCGCGGTGAGAAAAACTTTTGAAGTCATGACCAATTAATGCCAATGCATCGATGCTGTCATTGAGTACACCTCCGAATTATTATTTATTGATAAGAACAAAAATTCACGACAAGAGAGATTACTTTTATTTTCTCATTGTAAACTAGCAACATTCCAGCCGCACCTGCATACAGAGTGTATATTTCTCAGTTGATACGCTACTCCAGGGCTTGTGCTTACTATCAGTATTTTATTGATAGAGGGTTGCAGCTGACAAGAAATGACTTTCAAATTATCTACATTTAATCATCCAAACACAGGGCGGATCGGGGGGAATCCATAGGTAGTTTTTGGGATTTTTTTTTGCAAGATTTTGTTCGGACCTCCTTTTCGAAAGTCTGGCCTTGACACTGAAATGAGCTTGAAATAAGAGGCGCAACCTAACCTCATCGATAAACCGAATAAGATATAATCAGAAATGTTAGACTTCTTGATATATAATCACCAGAGTGTTTAGATGAGTCTTCAACAGGCGATCGAGATACCAAAGGGTACCAATGGTGTTTATCCACTTGCCGACTTGTTTCTTCACTTTTAGCAGAAATTGGGTGGAAGCTAGCCGAATCCTTTAATTAAATCCCGCTTTATAGTTCCTACAATGAACATTCATGGTTAATTTCGTAACCATCCAAACTCAAAGGGGGATTGGGGACCGGGCAAAGGCAGTTTTGGCAAATTTTTGTTTGGACCACTTTTTTATCGGATAGTGTGTTCTGGCTCTACCACTAAAATGAGCTTGGAATAGGGGGCACAACCTAACCTAATCGATAACCATTACCGTGATCTTCTGTTCGAAATTGACAAGGGGTTCGAGTGACTTCCCAATCACAAGAAGTAATATTCCAAGTCTCCTAGCTTATGGCGTATACCACTCTCCCACTCACTCACAGCTTATACGTTTATAATATCTTTTATAAATTACAATAATTTTCTTGACATTGCCCAGCAATAGAAACAAAAATACACAGAAAGATATGTTGGTCGGCGCCTGAATGAACTGCAGTAGAAATTTATGGTCGTTATTTCAATCTTAATGGTGGCAAGGAATATCTGTATCAGCCAGTATCGATGAGAAATGATTTATTCTGTAGAGTGGCGATTTTACATCGAACGTATGCTCGCCCATCAACTACATTGTACATATAACACAATAACTCTGGTTGAAAAATCAAGAGTTTATCTCTGCTAACACCAATCTGACAATCACTTGATTTGAAATGGACAAATTCAATACTGAGGGTGTCGTTTAAGAGGTATGAACTGCTTACCTTTTCGGATCACTTGAGTTCACCCAGGTTATGTTGGGTTAAAGGCTTTTTCTTGTTGTCAGGTTTGCAGTGTTTATCGACTCGACTATTTGGTTTTATTGTTTAATAATAAAATTAGGTACGAGAAATGCCTGTGACAGCTATGGTTGATAATTCGGATAAATGCTTCCTACAAAAATGTATTGCTCATAATTAGTATTTCTGTTGTATGTATATATGTTTCAGTTTTTATCACAACAGAGTTTGATTAAATATTCACATTTTGTTATTATTTCTGTACAGCGGATGCGAGTAACTGGAGGATTATTTTACCAGTTTGGTATACATATATTGATACACTTCTGCAATGGGAACAAGAAAATATGTATATAGAAATGAAAAATAGTATAGCTTATATCAACACGTGTCTGGCTCAAATGTACTGGTACTGACAGCAACCTTCGACATGTAGAAAGCAATAAAAGTATGAAGTAACTATAATAGAGATATACGAATTGCAATCTGAAAATCATCGGCCATTTCGGTCATAAAATCCTGTAGTGACCTCTGACATAAGTGGTAGCCATTTTTTTCTTGTGAGGGCGGTCATGTTGAATATCCAAAATTCGATTTATAAAACAGACATAACAGTTGCGACTTAAAACTTGAAGAGACTGACCTTTTAATTAATTTAGTTCAAAATTGAAGCGTACATGATCTCCAGAAACATCACAAACTTTTGTTTTGCTGTCCTTTCAAAGTTTTTGTTATGATGACATCAGATTATTATTGTGGCGTATCTGGTTTCAGTTTCTCGTATTTTATTTATTTTATGGCCCAAAATATAGATTATTTATTTATTTTATTAGAAATATTGTTTCAAATGTACGAGATGCCAACATTTCTATAAAAATAGTATTTTTTGTTATTTTGCAGTAGGAACTTAATGCCATGCAAATGAAGGCAGAAGTGTGTGCGCTGTCCAACAGCATCACATTTTGAGTATATTTTTGCTCATATTCATACACTTACCTCCGAGTAATATTTCTGAAGAATGATGGAAACATACAAGCATGTTCCAACTGATACAAATTGAAGTATGCCATAGATGCTGCATGTCATGTTTCAGATCATTTTGCCAAGTGATTTTTAAGAATATTGAAATCAACATTAACAAATTACTCTGGTATTTGATAGTATCTATGTGAATTACAAATTACGTTTTATAGAATTTGTTGCACTTGTTTAAATTCTAAAGCATTGAAAACACAGAAAGACTTATCTTAAGACATCATTCTGCAGATAGAAAAGCACAAAATATTAATGCTTGTAAAATAAATTTTATTTCAGTTTAAAAAATTAAGACCAAGCTTCATCACTGGCTAAAAAACAAATGTCCACAGCATTTTTATTAACAACTGAAGTGTAAAGTTAATTGTGAAATAATCCTCTTCAATTCTACATCAATCATTTTAAAGAAATAGAAAATTTAACATCATATTATTAATAGAAATAATTACATTTGTACTGTTGGTTGCCTCACGATTTTCAGGTTTCTCTAGAATAGAAAAACTTGAATGAAAAAAAGTAAAGATTATAGAGAATGTCTTCCATACATGTCTTAAAATGATGGAGACAAATTGTAGCTTTTCACTTGACTTGTAAAACCTTGAACTTTGAAGACAAATAAGACTTGAGTTCATGTATCTAACTTTTTAACCATGGGACTATAACTAGGCTCAAACTGGGGTAATGCTTTATTGTAAATTAATCCCATTCACATATACACCACATGTTTATAAAATATCACAATGAATTAAACTTCTAAAACACAGATGTCATAAAAATAAAACTATTTTATTTGTAATAAAAACTTTTTAAAGCAGAAGAAAAATTAAAAAGTTATTCATTTCTCTTTATATAATAATAAAACATGTTCTACTGTAGGAAGGGTTCTTAAACCTTCTTGTTTTAATTACCAACTAGATATAATGGATATGTATTCAAATTTTCCTGTTTCCATTTTAATTGCACCAGTTTGAAAACCATAAAATCTGCTTTAAATTACCGTTATGTCTAAATTGGAATTGTCCTCTGAATTTGTCTCCTTAGACTTTTGATTTGTAAAAAACCTTTGACCCATCTAAACCATAATTTTGCTACAAGTGACCCTATCAAATGTCTCTAGCTGGCAACAAAAAGATATCATTGTAAAAATCACCTCAAATTCTATTTTTAATAATACCATCCTGAACATTTTTAATATTGCATTAATTCAACTATCAATTTCAGAATTGATCTTTATAACTGGCCATAGGGTTTGGATATGTTTCCATTATTGAAGTCCTTAGGCAACCTGTAGATGTTTGTAATTTACACGTTTTGGGTGGATGTCTCGTAGACAATCATACCACCTCTCCTTTATCCATATCCACTCTTCACCCAAATATTCTTTAAAACAATTTTTCAGCTTTATTTTGGTGTCCACAAGTGTGATGACTAAATGATATGATATCTGCATAACTCCCAAGAAAAACTACATTCATAGCCAGCTTCATCTTTTAATTTTCTACAGCATTATTTAATCATCAATGAAATTGAACTGTTGGTCTAACTGGTCAACATTTCCATAGATAAAGGAGATGTTTATGATTGTCTATGAGACAGCCATCCAAAACATTTAAATTGCAAACATCTACAGTTGCCTTAAGGTCTTCAATAATGGAAAATAATTACACTGTAAGCAAGCTGTAAAAGACCCCAAATTAACTTAAAAACAATATTATGCACCAAATATTATTTTTCATTAAAATGTAATGTGGTGCAATTATTTTAATAAAGATACACTTTTTTTTATGGGTCAAAATTTCAGTTTAGACTTCAAGCTGGAAATGAAGTTTCCCAATGAATGATTTTACACATTTTTAGTATGATTTCCTGACAGTAACCCCTCAAGAATCCCACCTATCCACAGTCACTCAATGCCATTCAGCAACTTTTAATATGTCATTGGAAGACAAAAAAAACAATCAACATTCTTCACAACAATTCATTGTGGTAATTTCATTTTATGTTGCTAAATACTGAACATGAATATAAAAAATTTAGTAGCAAAATAATAAAATTACCAATATATATATTAATAGATTTTTAACAATTTTAAATACACATAAACTTTGTAAATGTTTAACATATCAAAATTATTATTGCATAGATAATAAATGGTTAAAAATATAGCTTTCATTATGTATGTACACCAAGAACAACACTGTCATGGTAAAAAATTGTATGATTTTCAATTACATGGGTGGACCTTTAAAAAATGACATTTTAAAAAAATATATCATTTTAATGGCATTATATTTGAAAAACTTGTGAAAACTTTAACTTTAATTGAATTCGTGGTCTTTCTAATTAGAGCTGAGCCTCTATTGCTCACCTGGTTAAACTAAAAATTCTGTGAAATACACTCGCAAGAATTCCCTGCTTCAATCCAAATATGGGACTAACCAGATAGATCATGATAGATTGGCTACTACTATTAAACAGATTTCTCTTTTATTACAGATTGATTACACAAACAATTGATAAACTTTAGACCTTATTAAATTTTGAATAAACATAAAAATTTAATTAACAAACATTATAAATAATAACAAACTACAAAACCTACAACTGTGTTGTTATTTATTAAAGATACCCAAATGGAAATTTTTAATTTAAAAAAACAGTTTGGTTCATTTGAACTAGGGGATTCTGAGGAGAAGATAAAAATGTAAAAGTATGACAATGGACAGACGGACCACAGACAAAAAGCGATGACCAAAGCTCACATGGCATTTACCAAGGTAAGCCAAAAAGGGAAGAAAATGTTACTGCAGTCATTATAATGAAAGTAAAAAATAATAAATTTATTATCACAAGATTTTATAAAAACTGAATACCATGTAATAATTAATGATCAACATGAATTAAATCTAAGATAATGAAACTGTGGTTTAGGTAAATAACCTTAGAAAATAAAGTTAATTTTATTAAAATATCTTATATAAATTTCTATAAACCAATGATCTGACATAAAA
>JAULBM010066545.1:0-10172 GCA_032357055.1 Geukensia granosissima | reverse complement strand
TCAGAAATGAAACAAAAATAAGCTTTTCCAATAAATTTTCTTACATTAAATATACATGTAAAGAGTAACCTGGCCCGCGAAGCGGACAGAAAAAAAATTCTTGCCAGCATATAAATCCTTGGCACCGCAAAAAATCAGATGGTTCGTGTCTTAAAAATGAAAATACTGTAATTAGTTTTTACTGAGACTCGCTGACATTCAATACGTTATTCAGTAGTATTGATTGATTGATTGTTGGTTGCTTCATGTCCAGTGGTAAATATTTCATCAGGATGGGCACAAGTTCAACTATCGAAATTGGTGTGGGGTGGGACACAACAGGCAAAGGCTTTAGATTGCCACTTAAAATGAGAACTGTGGGGACAAAATTTAGCCTTTTGTAGCGGCTTTGCATGGCCTTCTCTTTTTCAAAATCTACGAAAAGTATATTTTATACCTGCAATCCACGCACGTCTCCCACTAAGACCCACGGCCAGACTTCCGTGTTATGACCTGACCTTACACCCCCAAGAAAGACCCCCCTTATCCGCCACCCTGGGATCGCGCTGGGATAGCTCTGTGGGTCTAGCCCTGGAGACTTCTCCGGTGCCCAGTTTTCAGTAGAAAAACAATACAAAATTTTTTTATTATATCATTTATGGTCACAATTTCACGCCTACAAATAAAGTTCATATACAATCTCTTCAATGAAATAACGTCAAATACACCAACTCTCGCAATTCACAATTACAACAGTTTTAATTAGCTGTAATATCTGTCTCTTGATTATTTCTCCCCCCCCCCCCGCCCCCTGTAAACAAAGGCGAACGTAACGCCTTGAACGGGTTATTGTCCACAATATTTTTTCACTATCCAGCAGCGGGCGACTTGCCTAGTATAAAGTGTAAATTAAATGAAGAAGGCAAACGAACATAACTCTCTATATACTTTTTGGTTGAGCTTTTGATTCATGTAGGAATATACTATTTCAGTATTTCAGTTTGAAATGAAAATAACTACAGATTGAGTAAATAGTTTATGTTCGGTTGAACAAAATAAATCTAAAAAATAAAGATTCAATCATTTCTGAATTGTACGTCATATAAGTTTTTTCCGTTCCTTTAAATAATGGCAAAATGAAGCTGTCGTATTTATTCGCATATTTTAACATTAGAAAAGTTGGTTGTATATTACAAATTGTCTTGCTTACGTACGTACGTAGGACTTTTTTATTTTGTTAATTGTTTCTTGCCGTTTTTCACCCATCACAAAAACCGCATTTTTAAGCAAAGATCGAAAAATGATAGCGTTTTATTGAAACTATTGTGAGTGGAGGCATTTTATTATAGGTAATAGGGCACACTCATACATGCGGTCTGCTCGAATGCAACTGAAAAACTTATTCAGGGGTTTCAGCTTGCCTAAAATATTTTGATTTCAATGAAACTGAGAAAAACGACATTAATTTTTTGATTGTGGTAAATGCTTTACCATTCAGAGCGATTTACTAACATTTTAAAAATGTTATGATTTGGATGGTGAAGAAATGACAGACGTGTTAATGAATTCATGCTTGATTGGCTTGATTAACTCTACTTTGAATTGGAACTGTCATGTTTAACAGGAAAAAATAATTCATCGATTGAATAAAGGAAAATTTAAAATCATTTTTCTTAAAATCAAACAAATCTTTTAACCTTTTATAATTTAAATTTATTGAATTAAAAAGTTTCCACTTTTCGGATTGCAGTTTAAGGATCCTACGACGGGTGTTGCGCGCAAACAGGTAATGCCTACCCTTCATTGGCACCTGATCCAGGTGTTCGAGGATTGATTGATTGAAGATGCTTAACGTCCAGTGGCAATTATCCCATGCATTTTCAAGAAGAAAGCATGTAAATGATATGTGACGATGAATGAACCCTGCTATGTATTAGACCTACATGCTAAGCCGGATTTTTAACAAGCTTGCTTACGAAAGCAACAGTCCTCAGGAAGACATGCCACTATACCCATACACATTATTCTGATTGTGGGCCGACCAGTCTTTGCTCTTACTCTTAAATGCTGCGTGCTTAGCGAAGAAGCAGCAAATACCAATTTTATTGTCTTTGGTTTGTCCCTGCCGGGGATCAAACCCACGATCTTCCGCACTAGAGGCGAGCACGCTATCCATTTCACAACCGTGGGTGGCGGTTAGGTGTTCGAGGATTTCAAGCCTTTGTTCCTTTTTTTCCTTTTATCTTTAAGTTTGTTTCAAATTTGTCTGTCTCTTTGAACTTTGCACTTTTGATTTCTCACATGGGTATTTTCACTGGACTTTAAACAGAATGAAGGTGGCATAAGAGACGTATTATCATTATTTTTGCTTTGACTACCAATTGGCAAATGCAGTTGCTGAATGGCATACTTCATCATTCTCATGAACATTTAAAGTCGCTCACATGAATTGATTGATTTGTATAATATTTGAGACGCTAAATGAATCAATCTTTGTCGTATTAAGATTTGGCACGAACTAAACTTATCGAGACTGAGGCAATTCCAATTCAAATAATTCATTAAATTAACACTTTTCATCATTGTTGAGCTTTTACGTTGACTTTAAAGAACAAAAGATTTCGAGTTAACCAATTGCCATTTTATTGAGATTTTGAAAATAAAAATTGTGAAATACTCATGATTAATTCCGCCCAATAATCTAACCAAATTTGCTTTTCTAAAAAGCTAAACGTATTTTAGCTTTCAAAATTATATCAAATATATCTTTTATATTAATTTGAGAATAAAATATGTTAATATATGTAAATAATTTTAAAATTTGCAGAAAAAAATTATACAGATAATCCAGAAAAAGGAGCTTCAGGGGGAGCAAATATATTTTTTAAATCAGCTAAAGGTAATTAAAAAATAACCATTTTTCAGCATGGTTCCCAGCGGCACGAACAATAGATATTGACCAGATCATGAGTAAAGGCGAACCTCTTAAGATTGCAACTCAGAATGCACGTTTAGCAAAACGCGGGATTTACATATGGGAAAATTGTTTATCTTACCAAAAACAGCAATCATTTCTTGTAAGCTTGTGTGGTAAACCTTTCAATTTATAGGGACGGTTTTTTCTTTTCCTATGATTAACTTTTCGTTTCTGGATTTGGCCTTTGTCTCCGTCGAAGGGGTTTACATTTCTCAACTAGTTCGATTAGCCCGTGTTCACAACAAAGGGATACAGATATCACAAGCTTATAGCCGTCACAAACACTTAATACAGAAATACGTTTGTAAATTATAGTTTCGATATGAAAAGGGATATCACATCTTAAGTTCTATGAAAACTTTGCATATAAAGCTAAATGATTCCTTTAATCTTACGTTCCGTTAAACAGACTTATCCACAATGAGTACAAGTTCGAAGTTGTAGTCAAGACATTTGCTTTGGTTGGAACAAATATGAATAAACTGATCGCATCATTACGAACATATCTTGTTTTTCTTCATGTTTATTGACAATAAGGGATCTCACCCTGATCTTGCTTTCATTAACGTAAGTCCAAACATTCATCAGAGATGTATCTTCATTTTGCATGTATTTGTTTTAAGTAAAGTTATTGTAATTAAGGTACTCTCAAGTCAGATTGGGTGACTTTCTGTTTCATTTTCATGTTCTTCTGTTGGGTACCCACTAAACTAGTTTAAGTTACATGTACATTTTTGATTTGGGGCGATTTAGAACTTTTCGCAAGGAGTGGTATTCCACCGTTTTTGAAGTCCTTGTGGAGACCTCTAGATTTGTACATTTCTCCTCGTTGTTGGAGTGCAGTCTCTCTGATATTTATCAATAACATTTCATTTTCATAAGAGACGTATCATCATTTTATTTGCTGTGATCATATGTGAACAAATTTAGCTGGTAAATAAAGAAGATTGCCTGCAAGTTCATTATTTTCAGGACCTTGCATGAAATTTAAAGTGGCTTACAAGAATTGATTGATCTTAATGGTATCAGGGAATCTCGACCAGATGCAGAGATGTTAATTAAACTTATAAGCAAGCTTTGTCGATATTAAAATTTGACACGAACTAAAGTAATCGAGACAAATCCACTGAGGCCATTCCAGTACAAATAATTTATTGACGTATGAAAATGAAAAAAAAATTAGTTAGATTTCAGAGAGACTGCACACCAACCACGAAAAAAAGAGGGAATTTAAAGTTCATGTGTGGAATTTAAGCCTGGAAACACTTGTCCTCATATTTGAGGTTTTTCCTTGAATTTTTAGGACGAAAGTTTCAGGCTACCCCTGGTCATTCTTTTTGATAATTCTCCTGAGGATATTGAATAAAAAAGATATGTTTAATACTCACAGTGAATTTAAAATACTAATCTAAAGAAAAATAGATTTTCTACGATATAAACTGTCTCTTACCGTTCCAATCATATCAAGGGTATTTTGTATTTCTAATTTGTGAATGAAATATGTAAATATACATGCATGTAAGTAAATTAAAAATTTGTAGAAATAATAAATATATGTATAGATAATCCAGATGAAGGAGATTCCAAGGGTGGGCATATATTTATTTACATAAGCTAACGGTTATACGAAAATAAACATTTTAGAGCATGGTTCTCAGCAGCTCGAACATGAAATGATCATAAATAACATTTGCAACTAATGCTCGTGTAGCAAAACTAGGAAACACCATGAAGGATGAAATTGTTAATCTTACCAAAGAACAGCAATCGTTACTAGTAAGACTGTGTCATTAAACCTTTTAACAAAAGGTGCATGGTTACCATCTCAACTGTCCCACAACACATGGCGTTAAATCCATGATCACTTAACTGGGTTTAATTCAATATGTAAAAACGGAAAATCAAGATCTTTTAATAACCGATCGCATATTTGCGGTCGGCCGGCTTAAATACTCAAATCGGATTAAATAATGATGACTAGAGCAAAATTTCTTTGGAAAAGAGGCAACCGGTTATTTTGGATTATTATCGATACAGGACCATACATGTACAGTTATTTCAATACAACTACAACTCTCTGCTTACATAAAAATCAATACATGGAGCAAACATAGTAGCGGCAAATTATATGCAGGTTAAATTTGAAAATACAATATAAAAATAAAAGATGTGGCATTATTTTCTATGAGACATCCATCAAATAACAGTCGAAATTTTCAAATCCGTTCATATGTCGGTTCTGACTATACATCTACTTTGTCAACTGAGTAACACGACGGTTGCCATTAGTGGAGCAGGATTTGCTTACCCTTCCGGAGAACCTGAACTCACCTTTGTTTTTTTAAGGGTTTATGTTTTAGTTTTCAGTGTTGTGGTTTGTGTTCTATTACTGTCTTTCATTTTTTGCCATTTTTTGGAGAGGAACTTGATACCCTTTACTTATTTGGGAAGGCTGTGAGGTGATTGATAAAAATACGAATTCACATCTTAAAGGATCTATGAATACACAGGCGAAATCTGTCGTCACAGATCCGTGTGTTGCCAGAAATCGCAAAGAACTACACGACAAGCCACTTACAACATTGGTTTTGTTTGTTAATCACACTACAAAGACTGTTTGATAAAGAATTAGATATTCACTTGGCAACCCAACATATACCCCAACGACATTTAACAAAGAAAAAATCCTAGACAGTCAGTTTTGCCTTCGGAATTTCACCTAAAAGGAATAATTCGATCTTCTTCACTTTCTTCACTTTACTGGATTTTAAAACCTCAGAAGTGTCCTTACAAACAACGTTTCATTGCAGGTCTGCAAATTGTTTCAGAAAACTTTCGAAGTGACTGACAGTTATTTTATCAGCAGTAAAAAACGGGCTCCAGTGTTTCTGCTCGAAGTGGCGTGAATCAAATGTGGATTCTAAAAAAATTTCAAAGATCTGAAAGTTCCATTTCCTTTGCAATAGCATCAAAACATATTGATTTTTCTACCCTGTATAATACTATTCCATATTCTAAAAAGAGCCTAATTCACCTCTGTTTTGTTAAAAAAAGATGGCAAACGCAGTTACAAATAATTGGTTCTAGGGAGGGACATACCTTATTTTGTAATAAACCACTCTAATTCCAACAAAAAGTCACGTGTGATTAAAAAGGAATTCGAAGATACCAAAGGGGCAGACAGAAATCGTTAAGTCGGAACACAGACAAGACCATGGTCAACAAAAAAATATAACGAAAGAAAAATATAGAACACACAACACTACACTGAAAACTAAAGCCGGAGTAACACGAACCCTACAAAAACCAGGGTGAGTGCAGGTGCTCCGAAAGGGTAAGCAGCTCCTGCTCCACTAGTGACACCTGTCGTTTACTCATTGTAGTAAAAACCTGGTGATATTTTATTTGTTTTGGGAAGTTCAATTATTAGCTGATTGGTTTATGTTTCTTGTCTAAACCTTAAACACTACCAATATATTAACAATCGGTATATATTATAAATATAAATTCTCTAACCCTAATACATAACCGAATGTGAAATTTTAAAGTGCACACAAATTATTGAATAACTACCTTTTTCATCAGAGGATAAACAATACAGTGGCTCTCACTATACATTACTTAAATAAAATATAACAAAGAAAACATGGAGAACTAAGGAAAGAGTAACACAAACCCTAATAAAAAATCTGGGTTGAGTTCAGGTGATCCGGAAGGGTAAGCAACTCCTGCTTCACTAGTGGCACCCGTCGTGTTACTCGGTAGTCAAAGCCGGTGTATAGTCACAATCGATGTTAGTCACAACTGGTATTGGGACGGATTTGTGTTCATGACAGTCGGAGTCGTTTACTTTTTTGTATGCAGCCTCTGTCTTGTTCGTCTTGATGTTGATTTGATATCGCTATGTCTATCGATTTAATCCTGAGGTTTTCTCTTCCTTATTTCGTGTAAACCTTGCAACTAATTATTTTGAAATTGACAAGCTAGCTTTTATATAGGTCGATCGGAATACAAATTAAGGAGAAGCATCTGATTAATTGGGTTGTCTCTGACGTTTTATGTACTTAATCGTTTGTTCATGGATTTTTCATTGTCTTCATTGTTCTGTCTGCTTGAAAAGTCTACTAATTTGTTAATATAAATTTAAAAGTTTTCAATGTATTATATTTTTATAAAAACAACCTACCTCTATCAATTTGTCTCCAACTCTGACACCAGCCATGAATGCAACCCCGTCTGATGTGACTCGAGAAATGAATATTCCCTATTATATAAATGTTCTGCATACATTTAAAGATTTTTTAGATAAAACCAAGAATCACAGCTTTTGAAAGTAAACAAATAAAGACAATTTTTACCTTTGTAGATCGTACAATATGTTTTAATTATAATTTAACGCATTTTAAAAGTTGCTCTTTCAGTGCTTTTTTGTCTGAAACTAAAGTGAAATATTTCTTTTTTATGCTTAAGGTTAATATAAGCTGAAACTGCAACGCTAATAATATGAGTAAATTACTTGCAAATTGTCTTAAATTAAATGAAATTTTCAAGTAAATCTATTTAATGAGTTGGATAGATGGTTTAGCATTAACGTTGACTATTTCGGAAAATCTATTGTTGATTTTAACTTGAACATTCCTCAAAATAGAAGAAAAATTGATATAGCTGAGACTTTGTTCTGTCTTGTTTTATAAGTTTTGGTTTGTTCGATCCTATGTAACGATGTAGATGTTACAGATATATGCTCTTAAAAACAGGAGGCCGGAATCGAGGAGAATTGATTTGATGCCAAATGAAATGTAAGGTGTACATACAATTTCACTTCATGATATGAATCTAAAAATGTTTAATTTAATGTCGAGTTTCGGATTACCTGTGCTTCGGTTTTAGGACTATATTAAAAAAATAATCCGCGTAAAAGACTTCCAATGTGTGCACATTTAAAACGTAATCAAGATTTTTTTAACTTTACTTTAAGAAAATATGTTCCTGGGTGGACAGATTTTTGAAAGCCTGAGTAAATAATCAAACGGTTTACTACAGATTTATAGATTTTATTGATTAATCCGATTTTTCCTATGTTATTTATAGATTCTTCTAATAAAACCTGTTCTTTTCTTGTAATAATGTGTTAAGTTTGGCCCGAATACCATAACACTGCAATTCCATGTTCAAATATACCCAGACTTCAAAGGGATATTTTATCACTATCATTTTTTCAAAATTTTTAATCTTGTATTTTTCAATTGTCTAAAACTTTTTAAATTTGAATGATTCATAGTGAGCGATACAGAAAGAGTTGCTGGGGCATTCAGCTTACAGTAAAAAATTAAAATCTATTAAAATCTATAATATTTTAGTCCAAAACTCGTTTCATCTGATATCACTCATTTAACCTAGTTATAAATACATATTTTCTAACTAACCTCATCGCCGTCCCTGAAAGGTGTTGAGCCCTTTCCACCTGCTATTGAAATCCCTAATCCTTGTCCTGGTTGTCTTTTTAAATGCACTTTCATTATATCGAGTGTTTGATTTTTACAATCTTTTTCATTTTTATCACGTCTTTTACCGACAGGACACTGTGATTGGACTTGTTTTCTTGGAACAAACCGAACCGTGATCGGGATCTCGACCAAATTTACTGATCCAAAGTCGATATCATATTTTTCAGATTTATTTTCAAGAAACTTTATGCTGACTTCTTTTGAGATATCAATAATTTTTTCTGAGTTTAATTGGACCTCATCAAGATCCCTTTTAGAATTATGAGTCCAAACGAATGCTTGTTTATCTGATCCGCTTTCAATAATGTAATCTAGAGTGTCTTTGTGTTCCTTTACACAGGAAAGCAGTTTTTGAGTTTCCTTTTCGTGGTTTTTTATTTGTGTGATTCCCTTATTCTTAACTTGGTCTAGTTCGTCAAGCAACGATTTTTCCAGTTTGTCCAATGTTTTAATAATAAGTTTCTTTTTTTCTGCGACTGAATTCCCTATACTTTCTGATTCATAATTAATTGTCTCTCTGTTTGATTCAAAAGATTTTGCCATAGTTGTTAAAGTTTCAAATGTCTGCTTAACTTGTTCTATAGAATCTAGGAACGACTGAGATTGTTTGGTATCCTTTGCTGCCGTCTCAACTGACAAAACTTTGTCACACTCTCGATGAGTCATAGCCAGACAATCCTTGCATAGTAGAACATCATGACCGATACAGTAATATTCAAGAGATAGATGGCTGTGAGTGGAACACGAGGCTGGAACAATAATTCTCTGTGGCATTGTGGTGACAGCCACGGGATGGTGGTTTCGAGTGATTTTCTGAAAGGAGTGGTATTCTACACATTGTTCGCATAGCAATTCATCACAGTCTGGACAATATTTCACTGCTAGCTTCTCCTGTTTTTTGGCTGTGCATGGTTCACAAGTATTCATCACCTGACAAAAACGATAAATATTGAATTCGATATCAAATAAAAGAACTATGATCTATATTGAGTTTTGTGTGAAACTAATTGTTAAGTTGTTTTGACTTGTAGTACCTTTGGACTTTGTGTGTATGCTTTACTTAGGCCTCTGTTGTTTTGGACAATCCTCAAACAGTTTATGGAATAAATGTAATACCAAATTCCAATTTCAATTTGATGCACTGTATGGCTTCGATTTAAGTGAACCGGTTGCTTTTCAAGTCACACTATATTCCATTCTATTATACAACAATACACCAAGCAAACAAATAATATGCATGGAATTAATGTGAATTGAATACATATTTTATCTATATACTTTAGGCTTCAGTTGATGTATTTTGTTAAATAATGGTCATAAATGCTCTTCCATGTATATATTAGATAATTTATGACTATTGTATACTATAAAATTTAATAATCGTTATCAAATTGAATCAGGAAGTATTTATTCAACTTAATAATACTTTTTAAAACCAAAGATGTTTTATATATAAAACAGGTAATGTTCAAGTATGGTTTGTGTTTAAAATAATTTTTCCTGACGTATCAGGAAAGTATGGCATTCAGGAGAAACTAATACTGCATTATTGACTATCATAACATCACGATTTCCAGCTATTGAGTTTTCTTTTAATTTTTAAAACTGTAGTTTAATTATATTGATTGATTAAATGTTGCTTAACGTCCAGTGGCAAGTATTTCATGCATATTCAGGACGAGAGCATATTAATGAATGATGATGATGAA
>JAULBM010066534.1:0-10172 GCA_032357055.1 Geukensia granosissima | reverse complement strand
ACATTGTACAAAATATCACTTTGTTACTAAATTTAGGAAATAAAGTCAACAGGAAATGGTCCAGCTGCAGTATAATAACATCATATAACTCTACATATATGGCTGGATTATTTTGCAGGCTCCCATATCCTAAAACTATAGTAAATTTTGTTGCATTTTTCAAAAGGGAAAATTTTGAGAAGAAATTCATAACAATCAGATGAAAAATACATGTTTTCTATATCCTGAAAAAATTAAGTTTGGGACCACTTAGATACCATTTATCTTGAGAAAAAGAGAGATGGGGGAGAAAATTAGTTGACCTACTACCAAAATCTCTATCTGATTCATCCTAATAAAACAAATTCAAAATCTGATGAAAAAAAATTCTATATCATGCAAAATTGACTTTCTTGCCAACTTTTACCCCATTTATCTCAAAAGCAATAAGAGATAGATTGATTGATTGAATGTTGCTTAATGTACAGTGGTAAATATTTCAGGCATATTTGGAATGAGAGAATGTTTATGAATGATGAATCCTGCTTTGTACTAGATCAATATGCTGAGCCAAATTCTCAATGTGGCAACTCATGAAAGCAACAGTCTGCAGGAAAACACGCCACTTTACCCAGACACATTATTCTGACTCTTATTCCTAAATACTGCATGTTTAGCAAAGAAGCAACAAATACCAATTTTAATGTCTTTGGTTTGACTGGAGATCCAACCCTGTATATAAGAAAAACCCATTTAGACTCTTTTCAAATAACAGGTGGAGCTGGATCATCCAAACTCAATACAAACCTTTATCTAGTACTAAAAAAATAAAATTGGTTTACTAGAACAGAAGCTACAGTGTGGAAACCAAACTGTCTTCAGATGCCAATGCTGATGTTGATGACAACAGTGTCATAAACTGTAACCATAAAAACCAACAACAAAAATGCCAATGCTGATGTTGATGACAACAGCGCCATAAACTGTAACCATAAAAACCAACAACAAAAATTATAAAATAAAAGGTTCTAAAATTTTGGAATAGAAATTTGGTAAAAAGGTTATAAAAAATTCATATGAAAAAGTGATGTGTTCAACTATAATTTCATTATCCCCCCAAAAATATTCCAGGACGATGCTGAAATTATCATCATTACAACATTAGAGGACAATCAACCTTATATATTGGTCATAATAGAGCCAATTTCCAAGCAGATTCAAACTTTTCATTGCATTTAAAGAAAACAATGCATTTAATACTCAACAACATTACTGGTTCATGTTAACACATCAAATGCCCTTTTATTTAATATGAACCTTAGGTGAATATTTCACTCACTTAAATATTAATGTTCATTTCATTTGAAATTAATATGAACAAAAGTTGCCTATTTGCTACCGTAAGAGCAGATTTTAAAAATTTACCTGTAAAGGAAAATTTTTGAAATTATAAACAGTTGATAAATGCAGTAAAAAGACAGACATTAGCCTGGCTTCAAATGACTAATTTCATACAGCCAAAGAGGCTACCTGATACTACCTATAAAAATATCTAATGTATGTGACTTATAAACTAAGATATAGTCATTGAGATGTTCATAAAAAATTGACATATTATTTGGCTTGCCTTCTTCAGCTTGATGAGGTGGGTAGAGGGACATTTGACAACTCATACCTGAGATAGGTAGAATTTAAGCTCTACTCAGAAAGATGCAATTGAATATTAAATTTCAAGATCATAGGACCACTAAAACATGCTAAACTTGGTGATGAGAGAGAAATGTAAATCATTATAAATGATCAGCAAGGAAAGACCTACAACCAGAAGCTCCCTGGAGATTATATCACTCACCTGACAGACACTCTTCACACAAGAAGATTCTAACTTTAAATTCCCTTAAAGTCTTTTTATTTAACAAGTTTGGCTGTGGCAGGGATCTAGAACATAGTTTAAGAAGAATAACTTTCCAACAAAGTTTACCATAGAGTCCTATGTTAAACTTTGTTGGACTGTTCCAGACATCCTGTTTGGCAGTTGAGAATGCAGGAATCTTGGTAACACCATCTAAGGACCAAAGTAATGGCCATCATTGTTAGCTGCTGGGTGAGAGGGTGTCACTGCTGGACACAATTTTGGTAGAGGACCGCCAGAGACCATTCAATCAAAGTTTGACTGCAACTGACACATTAGTTTCTGACAAATGGTTTTTTGAGTGAAGTTCCAATAGGGTCCTATGTTAAATAGTTTTAACAGTTTTTTTTGCACTTTGCTCAGTTGTACCCGACAAAAAGATTTTTAGTAAATTTTTCATTGAGTCCTAAGTTAAAGAAGTTTTACTAGCAAAAACAGTTTTGGTTGAGGACCCCGAAATTTTATCCAACCAAAGTTTGGTTCCAACTGGCACAGTAGTTTCTGATAAAATAATTTGTGACTAAATATCCCATAGAGTCCTTTGTTAAACGTAGTTTGGCTGGCAGCCTTCATTGTTTGTGGTTAGGGCTGGTAGACAAAATTTTGGTAGAGGATGACAAATTTACTATTCCAACAAATTAGGATGCAATTGGCTCAGTTGTTTCTGACAAGAAGATTTTTTAATGAATTTCCCATAGGGTCCCAGGTTATACTAAGTTTGGCTGTGATGGCTACCTTTTTTAGGTTGGTTCGGCCTGATGGACACTAGTATGGGAGAGGACCTTATTACGACCATTACATCAATAATTCAGACAAGAAGTACAGGTAAATTCCAATATGGTCCTATGTAAACCTAAGTTTGACAGTGGTGCCCATCTTGGTTTGTGGACTAGAATTTCAGACATAATTTTGGTAGAGGACCACCAAAGAACAATTCCACTAAAGTATGGTTGCAATTGGCTGAATAGTTTTGACACAATGATATTTGAGCGAATTCCCTTCAGGCCAAATGTATAAAGAAAGTTTGGCTGTGGTGACCATCTTATCCAGTGGGTAGTTTAAGACAAAATGCTTTTCTACACCTACTCAATTTTTCTGTTTTTAGTAATGATGAGCATCTTGGAAGGCAGGTGGCGAAACACAATTTCAGAGTAGACGATTGAAATAACAAAAGTAAGCAGACACAGGCAAAACTGATGACAAATGCTCACCTGTTAACTGAAAATGTGAGCTAAAAGCCTTTTAAGCTTGCATATGTATTATATTGTCTCGAACCATATATTTTATATCAAAATACAACCAAAATTATCTCCCCTGAGAGATCACAGAAAGGCTGTTTATATCACAGGTTATGTCTCATCCACTCAAAAGCATGTTCATATACAAGTAACATTATAGCGCCACCTGAAAAAAGAGATTGTAAAACAATTGGTTCTTAATAAAATGTAATAATTTTAAATAATCTTTATGGTAATAGTTAAGTAAAACAAGAAGATAATTAACTGAAATTATTATTTAATAATTACATATTTAGAAGATGATATCTTGAGTTTTGTTTGTTTGTTTTTTTTTGTTTCACTTTTTCTAATTTATTACAAGCACCCATTTTCAGCTACACACAGAGAGACCATGAAAATTTTGTTTATTTATTGTTCCAGTCAAAGTGGAAATGTAAAACACACCGAATCAGCTGGGTTCACAGTTGTGAAAACCAGATAAATAAGAAACAAACTCCATAGAAAACAGTTCTTACCACATAATAGAAAGGTTCTCTCCTAACCAACATTCCACAGTTCTTACCACATAATAGAAAAGGGTCCTTTGTAACCATCATTCCATAATTAAATCTTTATATTAATTGTGCAAGTTGTTCAAAGGTTCATCTACTTTAATTCTCATTTTTGAGTCATTTTAAAAAAATCACTCAATCATCTCCTTTAATCCTTGTTTTCTCCAGTGTTTAAATAAGATTACACGTATCCTAGCTATCACAATTTTTTTAAACTTCAGCATGAATTATGTTATTATACTGACCTGGTCCTAAACGTAATATTTTTGGCAAAAGGCCTTTATACAGTGCTAAATACCTGAAAAAAAGACAAACAAATTTAACAACACGTGGTAAGTAGAGCCCAACATATACTGTGATCAAAACTCAAATTATACCCTGAGTCCCACATCCTTGTATTCCTGTTTTCTTGGCTTGAATTTGATTTAAGCAGAGATGCATTTCCCTCTTATATGCATATCTACCTATTGTGTCTTATTTTCATGTAGAGTTTCATTTAAATCCATAGAGTGGTTTAGGAGATGATGAGCTTACAAAGTATGTTGACAGATAGATGTGAATTGTCTACCCATGGAATCAGCTGAGATAAATTTCCTTTTATATGCATTATGCAGCATATTTATATATTGTATCTTCTGTTTATGGTTCTTGTAAAGTTTCAATGAAATCAACTGAATAGTTTGACAGGAGATGGACAGATGGAAAATCAGGGTGAATTACCTGCTCTTGGAATGAGCCAATATGAATTTCCTTCCAATATGCATATCTACAAACTTATGATCATGTAAAATTGCATTAATATCAATTGAATGGTTTAGGAGATGTGCTCATAATGTATGTGTTCAGATGGACTTACTGCTATACACATAATTTCGATAGAGTTCTAAAATATATTGGAGATAGTGCACAAAATACAACATTGATTTTTTTGGAATTTTGACAGTTTGCCACTTTTGATTCTTTACAAATGAAAATATAAATTCATCCCTGAAACAACCTAAAAAACTTATTTATCTAAACCCTATTGTGTTGTAATTATAATACACTGACCAGGAAACTAATTCAATAGAAAAACTGCAGCAGTTGACTAATTATGGTACAAGACGATGATGCTTGGAATTTTAAAAAATCATCATAACCTATACATTCAACATTTCAGTTATATGACTCCATATTCTCTTTAGTTTTCTATACCGTAAAGGGAATGCTAATTATTCACATTTTGATAGCATTATCATAGCTTTCCCTTGATTTATTTTTTTCACATATTTTATAATCACCATAGAATTAACAACATGAACATTTTTTATAAATTTTATAAATCTTTAAAGGTCCCCCAGAGAGTAGACAGGGTATAGAAATAAACCATTAGGTTTCTCTACCTGCAGGTAGAACCCCTGCTAAAGAGGCATCTACTGGTTGGGTTGGATTTATGAATACTCAATATCCAGAGAGTAGCTGGGTTAAGAAAATGGTTGCTCAGTTTCTCGGCTAGGAGGTAGAACCCCTCCTAAAGGGTGTCCAATGGTTTGGCAAGATGTATAAATTCTCAACCCATTTCGGACTGGAACATTAAAATTCAGTGTTAGGAAAATGTTACGCTCACAGCTCGTTAAAGATCCCTTGGCAACAGCTCCTAATGAGTGGTCTGTAGGTGACCATTTGTGTAGGCTAAATTTCCCACCTCTACCCAAACAGCCCAAATATTTGCATCATGTGGATATCTATTTTAATATGAAAAATGTAGGGAAAACAAAAATATAGCAATAGAGAATTTCAGAATGTGAATTATCATGCACAAATTTAGCAAGTTGTGGCACACAGAGACTGCTTCTCTGAGTTTTTGACGAATGCTTTCACAAAGAAGTTCAACAAAGCTCATACCTAGCATTTGAGTAAAATTGTGTAGATGTTGTTAAGCTATTGGCAAAGTATATGCTTTATACTGTATTGCATGCCTTACTCACCCTTCCTCCTTATATATAGTTTTGATTGTAGCAAAACAAGTTCTATATTTTATTTCTCCCGGTACAGGTTGTGGGCCTTGGATACGACTCTTTGCAACATCAAATGGGATGTTTATACAGGAACCTAAAACTCCAGCTGTTAAACCTATACCAAACTTTCTAATAAAATCTACCTTAGGATTCTGAAAAACATACAATATGTGTCAGGTATTAATTCACAGTTCATATATTGTTCATTGGGTGTTATTAAACAATGCATCTAAGTAAAATGCAATTTTTTTAAGGCTGAAATTGAATTTGAACAAATGATGAGGAAAAAAGCCATTTTCAAAAAAAAATTTTGCAGAATTAAGTGACTAGGGATCTTCTAAATATAGACAATAAGTAAACTAGAGTATCTAAAAATCCATTGAATATTTCATTTATGCCATTAAAAAGCAACAAAGTAGAGCATGAGAAATAAAGTGATAAAAAAAATGACAATGAGATTACGTACAGTTGGGTAAAAATGAATTATCTCCCCTCTCATATTTACAACAGTCATGAAAAGTAATCTCTTAATATTCACATTCACATTATACTATTAAACACCAGAGTAGCGCAGGGATATGCAGCATGGCTGATTCGACTAGTTGCCATTAACTTACATGCTTAGTCTGTTCAAATTTCACACTTTTAACTTCAACAATATCCTATACTTTGGAATAAAAACTATTAAACAACATTGAACTGATTTGTTTTAAAAAAACAAGAAACAATGAACTGATATGTTTTATGAACATAATTCAAATCAAAAAAAGAAAACAAACTTTTTTGTTCAAATTTCTGCATTACCTTGCTTTCTAAACAGGTCATAAACCTTTCAATTGATTAGGTCAATTGTAGTGTTTTATGAATACTTCACATTTTGTATTTCAGGGCCTTTTACAGCTTCTGTTATGGAGTTGACTTTGGTTCATTGTTGAGGGCTGTAATGGGACCTGTAGAAGTTTAGATTCAACTGTCAATTGGTCGATGGATGTCTCATGGACAATCATGCCACATCTCCTATTTTTATATTTAGTTTGTACTATCTAGGGGAAGATTCAATGCCAACTGACATTGTAAAACTAAAATTAAATCCAGTAGAAAACAATTATAACTTAATGTTAATGCTATACTAAAGTTTACAGGGATGTATGTTCTAATGTGTGAACATTTTTCAGTATGAGATGAAACAGAGAAAGAAGTTTTTTTGAGTAACAAAGGCTGATACCATATATAGCATGGGCAACACAGGTTTCTGGAGAAACTAATGATGATACCCTTAATGGCCAACACAGGTACCTGAATATCAAGGAATGATACTACTTATGGCGTGGGCAACACAGGATTCAGGAGTAACAAAGGATTTTACCAAAAAGTTTCAGATGAGAAAATTTTTTAATGAATTAGCCAATCAAAAAACAAAAATTGTCTAGGGTGGCAAAGTTTTTGTCTGATTAGGATTATATTAAGGAAACTTTATAAAGAACCTTCCACAGAAGCTACAAATCAAATATTAATAAATTTGGTAAAGCAGTTTCAGATGAGACAAATTTTAAATTTAGAAACAAGAATCTTCCAGGGTGGCCATGTTTTTTGTCTTATCATTAGAAAATATAAAAACTTTAAAAAGGACTTTCAATACTCCATATCAAATATTAATCCACTTGGCCAAGTAGTTTCAGGGGAGACAAATTTCAATTGTATCAGCCTATCATAAACAAGAGTTGTCCATGGCAGCCATGTTATTTTGTCTGATCAGGACAATATGAGTAATTTTTGTAAATGACCCACCATAGATGCTCAATTTCAAATATTAATCCTTTTGGTCCAGCTGTTTCAGAGGAGAAGATTTTTTCAATGTATCAGCCAATCAAAAACAAGAATCATCCATGTCAGTCATGTTTTTCATCCAATTTGGACTAAATGAGGAAACTTTATTAAGAACTTTCCATAGATGCCTCCTGTAAAATATGATTCCATTTTCCAAATGGTTTCAGAGGAGAAAATGAAAATGTAAAAGTTTATAAATGGACAGACAACAGATGACAAACACCAAGTGATGACAAAAGCTCTCATGGCCTTTAGCAAGGTGAACAAAAAATTATTTTAATAATTTGTATGAAACAAAACTGGTTTGATTTTTCATATGTTTCTTAAGGTTAAATCTGTCTTTTTAAAGCCCAGAAGTACAATTCGCTAGGTATCTGCACACAAGTGTTGGTAAACTTTAAAGATGACAAAATTGACAATTTTGGTTTTAACAGATATTACACTATTAATCTATTTTTCACAAATGTGGAATTCACATTCTTCAGAAATATTTTGTATAACCTAAAGTAATCCTATATTGTCAGGAGGAAAGTTTTACATTGAAATGAATGGTGACATCATCCTGGTAATGGGTTATCAAAGGGAAAAGTTTTGATTATCTCCCCTGTTTGACATTGTTTACCATTATATGTACTAAAAACATTTTGTTTACCTCATATTGTGGAATTATTCCTTTAACATTATGATAGAAGCTAAAGTAGACCATATTGAAGACACCATGACGTCCTAATGTGGCTGTTAGTCCCTTGTTTAAACCTTTAAATCCAAATCCATCGGCCTTTACAATTTCTCTGGCTGTACCAAAAGTACTGTGTGCCTAAAAAATATTCACTATTATTGGTCTGAAAATTTGAAAGGAACTGGTCTAGGAACCATTTCACAAAAGATTGGTTCCAATGTAGTTAAGATTCAGATGAGAATATATTTTTTTAATGAATTTCCCCAAGGAAGGGTCCTACGTCACATTAACTTTGGCGAAGGCAGCTGTCTTGGTTGGCGGATGTGGTCCAAGGACAAAATTCTGAAAGAAGTTCTCCTGGGGACCATTTCAACAAGGTAAAGTGCCATTGGAGAAAGTATTTCCAGACAAGAAGATTTTTTTCATAAATTCCTCATATGGACCTATGTAAAACCAATAGGGTGGCCATCTTGGTTGGTGGATGAGGTCAT
The DNA here is from genome assembly GCA_032357055.1 of Geukensia granosissima. Taxonomy (NCBI): domain Eukaryota; kingdom Metazoa; phylum Mollusca; class Bivalvia; order Mytilida; family Mytilidae; genus Geukensia; species Geukensia granosissima. The sequence continues at coordinate 1,498 of JAULBM010066534.1, read as the reverse complement.
CAGACAAAATTCTGAAAAAGACCCAACTAGGAATCATTCCACCAAAGTTGGGTTCCAATTGAACAAGAAGTTCCCAGACTTGTAAATTTTTTTTAATGAATTTCCCATAGAATCCTATGTAAAACTATATTCTGCTGTTTTGCAAATTTCCCATAGGGTTATATATAACACTTTGTTCGACTGGGGTGGTCATCTTTGTTGGAGGTTGGAAATGCCAGGTACAATTTTGCAAGGAGACCACCTAAGGATCATTTTAGAAGAGTTTGGTAAAGATAGGCACAGCAGTTTCAGAGGAGAAGATTTTTAAAATTCATCCCCCCTTTTTCTATTTTTAGCCTGGTGGCCATTTTGTTTGGAGGTCAGGGTAAGCTCGTGCAACATAATATTCTACTCTGTTCAATATTCACCAATATTCGTGCAATAACCCTATAATATTGCACCAAGCACAATCTTGCTCTGAAGATGTTGAAAATTGATTATTTTCAACCTTTTAAAGGTTTTGCTTTACAATAAAAGGGTTATTGCAAGAATATTGATATTATCCTTGTAAAATATTCATCAATAATTGTGAAATAACCCTATTATATACATATTATAGATATATAGTAACACATATATAGGAAGATGTACAACATAAAATAAATGTAAAAATTGAATCCCAAAATAACTGAATAAATAATTCAAACAGAATCTCATTGTCAGTGTTGACTACTTTACTTGAACTTGTTAATGTTATGATTTTTTTCTCACAGATGATTTTTTTTGTCTTTACAAGTAATGAATTCCTATTTGTTACAAGTACATAGTATGTGTTGATTTAAAACAAGGATTTGTAATTTAAGTTACTTTTTCAAAGGTAATGATGACATTGATGTGTTAAATATGAATAAAATTTGTTGCAATATCTAGAAAACAAACAGTTTAATTAGTAAAATATGGACCAAATGAACTTTTGTGTCAAATCTGCCTAAATTTCTCTTTAGGGCATCCATTCCGAGTATAAACAGTTCTAGTAATTTCTAGTTCCTGTTTGAAAGGGTTTTTATAGAAAGTATTATTTATAATAATTGCACACATCATTTTTTGAATTTTGGAAAGAAGTCATTGACTCAGTATACCTCAGTAAACTTGACTCTTTCTGCCTGTAGTCTGACTTTGACAACTTCAAACGGGTTGATCACAACACCTTCTGTCAGCCCTGATGATAACCCTGCTAATGTAAATACCTAGATCAAAATAATAAACAAAAACCTGTATTAGCATTGCATCAGTATCTGTTTATGTAAATACCTATTAACCTTACTATTTTTCTTGTGTATGATAAACCGAGTAATGTGAATACCTAGATAAAAAATAACTGAAAAATATCTATTACTAATTTTATCACGTATGATAGCCCTGCAAATGCCAATACCTAGATCTAACTGAGGTGCTTCGCAAGCCCAGCATGATACGACCGCAGCACATTGAAATGTGAAAGGGAACAAAAGACCCTTTG
>JAULBM010066533.1:0-19895 GCA_032357055.1 Geukensia granosissima | reverse complement strand
TTAATATGCTCCCGTCCTGAATATGCATGAAATATTTGCCACTGGACGTTAATCACCATTGAATCAATCAATCATAATAGACGAACTTAACACATACTACTGTTATTAAATTTAAAACTGGTTCGAATTCTATTTGAAATCTATTAGTAGAAATTGGGACAGATAACCTATAAAATAAGCTAACAGTATGATAAAGCACTTTGAAAAACTCGAATAGACACAAATTATTCTCTACAATTATTGTTAATGCTGTACAAGACAAATTCATTGGCTTTTCAAAAACAATTAAGTTGGCAACAGAAAGAAATAATAGATACCAATACGACACATCTGAAGTTTAATTGATTCGCCTGACACAGTTATAGCGATAAATATGTTTGCTACATGTACTAGGTAATTATTAGGACTGATCTGAATTTCGCATAAGCAAATTTCGACAATCCCAATATCGAAATGTCTATAGGAACACCAGAAACGGCAGATGAACTTAAAATGTATCATTCCTTAATTTATGTCACTTACACATTTTACTGTAAAATCCCGTATTGCTTCATATACATGTTCATTTTCAGCCAAGTTTCGAAGGAAAATTTTGTGAATGTCTTAGAAGCTTGTGATATTGATACTTTTGCTGTAAGTTTTTCTGTAGGATGTAAAATCCAATCTTTTAAAGACGACATATCCAATGTACTGCTGCTAATCTAGAGTACCAGAGTATAGTTATTCTTCGTCAGAAACTTGTTTTTGTTTTTGCAATTGTTTTTATTTTCTTTATGTTGTTTCTTTTTGGAAGATGCATGGTCAATGAACGTTAAATTAATTTGCCTTTAGATTCAATTTCCATCAAATTAAATAATGTGGCCACATATGGAGACAAGTACTCTTCTGAATGTCTAATAAGGATCAAATTCTGCTTTATAAAATGTGTTATGCCTTCATGGCTGATATGATGACTGATACAATCTTTTTAACATTGTAAATCCATATCGGCCCTTAAAACTGATATAAATTTTACGTTGTAACTTCATATCGGCCCCACGCGCTATCTGCTGACATTTTACGTCACGTTTATTGTAGTATTCAGCTGTACTGCTATAAGCTGTTGATATGTTCATTTTTTGCTAACTTAATGGATTGATTTCTTAAAAGTTATTACATTCAATTTACGACATAATTTTTTAAAATTTTGACATAAATATGTGATCTTTCCGAATCAACCCCGGTATCATTCCTTGACCCATATCGTCCTTCGTGCTTAAGTCCTAGGGGTCAATATAGTGGATCATGAGATAATACTTTGGTTGATTTGGAAAGTGACTTCTGATAATCAAGAGTCATAAATTAACATTTTTTCTTAATTAGATAAACATTTGAACATTTTGACATTTACATAGCCGAGAGATTACCACTTTAAGATACCATGAAATCGATAAGACTATTGGATAAATTCCATTTGTTGTATTGTTCTACACACTAAATTATTCTAAATAAATTTTCCACCAATCATTGATACAGACTTGGATCATAAAGATACCAGCATCATTAACTTTTTTCTCTGTAATTATTTCTTGACTTTGTTATATGTTAATTAAACCATGATATTGATGTGAAATGTTTTCCAGTGTATTATGAACACTTTTAATTGGAAACTGATATGCTTTACTCTAGTCTTGGGTAAAATATAATTGTCCATCAATTCTATTTTATCATTAAATCATGTTATAACAACTGCTATATAACGTATAATACCTCTAATGACTGTTTGACCTCAGAGTGTTTCTGTATCATTATGCATTCAATTTACCTTGATTTTATTTTTAAAGTTTTCCACATAGAATATTTAAAACCGTAATATAGTTTCAAAATTAATGAATTATTTAACATACAGACAAAGACGACAGATAATTTAGGAACAGCTGTGTCGTGTCTTCAAGGTAAGCAGTTTATCTTTAGTCTATCATTCTGTTTCCCGATGTTGGAAAGATTTTTAAAAAGTTTGAAGTCATAGAGAAAGCCATCGGGATGTTTACCTTTTTTCAGGTTATCTTGTTGATATTTTGATTCAATTTTACAAATTTGCAATCGGTTTGCCTTGTTTGCTCTCTGCTTGTGCCAATAAATTGATACAAAATCCTTACTACAGGTTAAAACTAAGCAACCTTCATGCATATGATTTTAGTTTTTAAAATCCGGAAGTTTATTATTTAACTTTCTCATTGTGAAAATTACAGTTTAATGGCTATCAATGTGATTATTTCTATTTCTCTGATGTGCGAACATTTGCGTAAAATGGTGACCCACCATTATTGTAATTATTTCAATTTTTGTGTATTTAAAAATGTATGAAGAGAAGACAAATAGCAGAACACAAAAACATTCCAAAGATTAATTGATTGATTGAATGGTGCTTAATATCCATTGGCAAAAGTTTCATGCATATTCAGGATGAGAGCATATTAATAATGAGTGCAACCCTGCTTTGAACTAGACCGACACGCTGAGCCGAAATTTTTAACGTACTTCCTGACGAAGGCAACAGTCCACATGCATCTTTACCCAGACACATTATTCTGACTCTGGGCCGACCAGTACCTGCTCTTACTCCTAAATGCTGAGTGCTTAGCGGAGAAGGAGCAAATACCAGTTTTAATGTCTTTGGATTGACCCGACCGAGGATCGAAACCACGACCGTCCGCACTCGAGGCGAGAACGCTAACCATTACACCACGGAGGCGGTTTATTCCATAGAAAACTAGAGCTTAAGTAACACGAGCTAAATGAAAATGAGGGCGATTCAGGTACTCTAGGGGATGTAGTGCCTGTTCCACTAGCAGAAAACACCAAGAGCGGTAGGGGTATAGAAAAAGGCCACTCGGTAACTCCGCCTGTTGGTAGATCTCGTGCTTTAGGGTTGGTTGAACGGGATGAATAAATTCTCAACTAACTCGTACTTCAAGTCTACTTTTTCAGCAATAAATACATTATGAAATGGAGTGTGAGAAAATACTATCGGTTAACTTGTTATAGTCCTAAATATGAATATAATATAACAAACTGAATGTTAATTAACAATATATTATTAAACCAATCAATGAATACACTAGCACATGTAGCTGAATTTACTACATCTTCAGTTGCCTGTGTAGTGATGTGTATACCGTTTGTTTTTCGTTTTATTTTGATGGCACCGCCTCGGTGGTGTAATGGTAAGCGTGCTCGCCTCGAGTGCGGAAGGTTGTGGGATCGTTCTCCGGGTGGGTCAAACCAAAGACATCACAGTTGGTATTTGCTGCTTCTCCGCTAAGCACGCCGCATTTAGGAGTAAGAGCAAAGACTGGTCGTCCAAGAGTCAGAATAATGTGTCTGAGTAAAGTGGCACATCTTCCTTCAGTATTGACCGAAAGGCGATAATTTTATGAAAAATGGATGAAAACGATTTTTCCGGATTTTATATTCCAACTTTTTCGGTGAAGAAAGAGACTAGATATTCATTCGTAACATGAGAACATTTCTAGAGACCTCACAAAAATACAAACATAAAATCATTATAAGAATTATTCTACCTATTAACGTCGTACAGTACATATCTTGTGTACCGAGATTCTGTTTTATATTTGCAGCTATATAGAGAATTTGGTAACGTTTCTGTTGTAATTTATTAAACAAAGCTTGCAACTGCAATTATCTTGTTTTGTAAAGGAATTAAAGGATTTCAAGCCTTTGTTTCTTTTGTTTTCTTTTTATCTTTTTGTTTGTTTCAAATTTGTATTGTCTCTTTGGACAATGCACTTTTAATCTATCACATGGGTATTCTACACTGGACTTATATCCAAATATTCATTCACCAGTAGATTAATCATGAATAACAAACGTTTTGCCTTGACATATATCATATTATATATTAAATTTATTTTTTTTTTAATTTTAAGATTATAGGTGAATTATATTCTAGCTATAGCATTGAAGAGCGAAATTTATCTATTTAAACATGCTATTTTGAGACAGCTTTTTTAATATAAAAATTAAACATAGAGGGGGTTATGGGAATTGTTTTGCTTTGGAAACTGCAGGATGAGTTGCAGCAAAAAATTAGAATTGCAATGATATATAACATGACATACTTCATAGCTAAATTTCGATATATTTTGACTTAAGTCGTAGCAAATTTCGTTTGGTGAACTAAAGGTTGATCTTTTTTCCAAATCCCGCATTCATTTTGTAGTTGGCAAATGAAAAACATGCCAAATTCAAGAAAAGTTTTGGAGACGTCAGATTACTGCGAAACACAATCCATGGCGTTTTTTCCTAACGTCAAAATTTTTCTGAAAAGTATCTACAATTATTATGAAATAATGATAAGAAGATTCAAAAAATTGTTAACACTAGTTTAGATTTTGATATTTAATCCTGATCAACGTAAGCGATAAAACGGCAGGTGCACGCTTTATAAAGATTCAAGTTTCAATTTGAAGGTCAATTAATGCTTATCAAGGTGAAATATTATCCTAACTACATGTAACTTTGTTATAATTAAATAAACCTCGCCCATTATAATGTAAAGGAATTGTGTCGATGGTTTTGCATAATGCTAAATGTTGCTGTAGTATACTAAAGTACACAGTATCATTAATATGACGCATCAGTTCATTCTCTCCTATACGTAGAAAACAAAGAATTATGATGTATTATAAGGGTGACCCCTTCAGTTCGACAGCCCACTGGACTGATACACCATTAGTCCGACACCCTATTTGCCCGATGCCCTATTAGTCCGTCAACCCATTAGTTTGACAACACATTTGTGATATAAATCTTTATCAATGTCATCCCAATGTGAATGACTATATCAATAATCGCTTGTGGTTCTCTGAAGGAGGTTTGTATTTCCGGCAGTCTCACTCGAACAAGTAAATGAATGAGATTTAGCATAACTGTATATGAGACAAAAACCGTGTATTTTTCATTTTTAAAGAGTTTTGAAATATGTTTGGAAATATGTTTTTATCTCACTGGCCAAAGGCCATTGAGCTTTTGTCAGCCGTCGTCCCTCTTTGACATTTTCATCCTCTCCTCTGTAACCACTAGGCCAAATAAAAATTTTATAGGAAGCAGCCATGGAAAGCCATCATGTACGATTTTTAAATCTGATTGGCTGATACATCAGAGAATATTCTCATTTCTTTACTCTGAAACAGCTTAGCCGAATGAATTGATATTTGATGTCGAGCATCTATAAAAGGTTCTTGATCGGACAATAACGTGGCTGCCATGGAAGATTCTTGTCTCTGATTTTCTTTTACATCTCCTCTGAAACTGCTATATCAAATGGATTAGCATTTGGTTTGGGGCATCTATGAAATATCCTTTACAAAATGCTTCGTTTCGTCCCGATTGGTCAAAAACATAGACGTTTATTGACGATTCTTGTTTCTGATTGGCCAAAACAAAAAAAAATATCCCCTGATATTCCCCATGCAGGCAAGCGTGATTCATAAGACAAATCCATCGTTGATCGAATAAAATATCCAAAATCTGAATGAATTTTGCGGAAGAAAAGTTATTCCGACTAGTTAACCTAAGAGACAACCAGCAGACTTTCAGTAGATAAAGACAAATGATCGAAAGGGTCGAATGATATTCTTTGATTTTGGAAAAAAGATTTATTATGCAGAAAATAATCGATTTACCTTAAAGTATTCTCTGTTTTTATGTTCTTCTCGTCATATCCGGAAGATCCTCTTCACAAATTCTATTCATATCATTTGGATTTGATTTAGAGCGATTTGTAGCCATGTTAAAGCTGCGTAGTTAGCGGAGAAAGAGGTTTGGACAGCTGAAAAGAAAGGTGGAGGATTTTGGGCGAAGTGGCGTGAGGGAAGGAAAGGTGGGAGTTGAAAGAAAGGGGATGTGAGATGAAAGAGAAGATTGTGCATGGGGAAAAATATGTCATATGGTGGGATAAGAGACGAATGAAAATTTGGTGAGTGGGGGATGCGAGACTGGGATTAGGGGATAGGAGACAGGGTTGGGAGGTTGAAGAGCCTACCTTGACCCCCATCGAGAAGCAACAATGTTGATTATTATGTCTTATGTTAACCCGATTGGGGACCTTCTGGAATTTTAGAGAGCACGATAACCATTACACCATAGAAGCCGATACTTGTGTCGGACTAATGGAGTGGCGGACTAACGGGGTGTCGGAATAACGAGGCTCCCCGTATTTTATCCCACCTGGTTTAGTTGTATGGTGTTCAAAGTAACATGTTTGCACCTGTTTTTGTTTAGATTTAATTATCAATTAACTACGGTCAGTACTACTTGTTAACAATAGAAGCATGCTATACGTTTAATGTGTTTGTGTTGAATGGTGAATATACGCTAATTTTTTGTTTCACAATTTAAGTTGTTTGTTTGTAGAATGTCTACACAGACTATAATTCAAAATGATTTAAAAAAAGAAATATTTTTGAAAATACCATTAAAATATATTTTGCAATTTTGGAAAACAGCGTGTTATAAATATATTTGTGCGAAAAAGAAACGACAGCTGGATATACAGTTTGAATAGCTCAAGTTAAGAACAATTCAAAATCACAAAAAATCATCACAACAGTGGTGGTCAATAAGTGTCTCTGCTATACTTTGTAATATTTATGTTATATTTCAAACATTTTGTCTTTGTTTCTTTTTTGAGTTTTTACCAAAATCAAACAGAATGAGTTTAGCAAAAAACAACTTTATTTTTTAATCATCAAATGGATGACGCATTTCTGTTGGTATTTATGTATATGTATATATTTATGTATGTATAGTATGTATTTTGCTTTTATACTGGTTTTCCTTTTTTTGTGTCTACCTGTACAATAACTATGGGACATAATTAATAAAAATTGAATAACAACTGCATTTGCATATTTTGCGATCCCAAATCGTGGAATGCCAAATCGTTTTTTTAAAGTAATGCAAGTCAAACTAATCGGTTCTAAAGCCAAGCATTCCATTATTTTAGTAATCTGTCATTTTTTCCATCAGATATCATTTTGCAATCTCATACAAATGCATTATTAATTTTTCGTAGGTTTACTAAGCATTTGTTTTAACAAACACCTAACGTACTATAGAGTTACTCTCTTGACACATATCTTCATATATCTATCATATATCTATATGCTTATAAAACACTTGATGAGAAACAGGATATTTTGTATTTTTCTGTCAGTTAATTAGTTGTTGTGAAAGTAAATGAAGGTAGGACAATTCATTCATAACTATTTCATATAATTGATTTTTCAGAATTTTGCATTTGAAATGTTAATTTTAATTATGTCGCCAAAACAGTGTATGAGACTTATTGTTTTTGCCCATTTTCTTCTTCTTCTTCTTTTTCTTAATATAGTTATTTTATTATGATTATTATTCGTTTCTTATTATTAATAAGTCCTCCAAACATTTCCTCGGAGGTCCTCAAAAAGTGAAAGTTTATAATTGATGGTACATGTATGTCAGCAGCTCTATGTGCAATCAACCTTTTTTCCCGGCAAACAATTTACCTACTTGGTATTTTAGGGGTATAAAAGGGATACCTTTCAAAACTTTATACATAAAAGAGATTCCTGTAGTTCGTATAGAAAAGGCTGAAGGTTCTCGTATTTTGTGGTGTAAGAGGCAAACATGTGCTACATTTAATAATACTTTTTATTCCAACAAGAGAAATTTGAGGTGTTCAAATGGGGATATTTTCATATTTTGCTTACCAAAAGTTTTAAAGCAATGATATTGGTGCAGCATCTACGAATGTTAGAAGCATAATGTTTTATATGGTAAAACATGTGGCAGTGCATGCAACATGTTTTATTCAAAACCCGACGCCCACGTGTCACAATGTCAGGGGTTCTTCTTTTTTTGCGTTGCATATTAAAACGATTCTTGAAGTATATCCCACAGTATCATTATATTAAGTATTGTTAAAATACTTGTAAACAGGAGGACCACTTTGAATAATTGAACATCCAGTTTGGGGATTTTTGTCTTATTTTAATAGAAAATTGATATTTGGTATACCATACATGTATGTCAATTTAATGGAGGTGCATGTCAATGTTCCAACCAGAGGCTTATTTTGAATTTAAATGACCTCCGAAGGGGTAAAACAAACTTTTTGGAAAACTAAACTATAGAGTCAAGCATGGGTTTGTGCGACTTTTGTGTTAAAATCATAGCGCAGTTTTCCTACGTTAAAGCTTAAATGCAAAGGCCTTATTTGTAAACGTTAACTTAAGATTTTTCTATATTTTTACAGGAATTTTAGTATTTACATTTGATTCATTTTCTTCCGCGATTATTCTGATTTCCACAGGCCGAACTTCTTAGAGTAAATATTTTTTTTTTATAATTTTATTGTTTTGACATATTTTACAAAATTAAATTAACAATTAATTACTCTCGCACAAACATTAGTAATGTAGAGATGAAGCACAATAGAGTACTAAACATTTTAGTTAGTCCCATATGTCATGTAAAATATAAACAATAGGCTCTGGAGGTGTATCAAACAAATTAAGCTTAGCTTGTTAATCATAAAGATTTTTTGCAATTTTTTGTCCATTTTGCCTTCAAGTGTACATTAGAAAAGCATCGATTTTTATTTCATAATCTTTGTCTTTAACTGTTAAATTAAACTATAAGAATAAGTAGGTTAGCTACATGTATATACCTATATTTTCCATATTTATTCAACAATGATAATTTGTGTTTTAAAACAAATGGGTCGATGCCTCTGCTGGTGAATTGTGTCCCCGAGGGTATTCACCAGCCCAGTTGTCAGACTTGTCTGACGTGAAATTTTCACAAACAATGTTTTACAGAAATTTGCTGCATTTGCTAAAATTATGAAGGACCAAAAATACGGAAAGGCCTCGAAAAGTAATGCACTTAGTAGATGTCTCTGCCGTCTCATTTGGCTTCCTATTTTGATTTCTTCGGATTTGAATGCTTCTTCTGCTATATATGTTTGGATCTTTGACTTCCTGTGTTTCAGTTCAGTGCTACGGATGAGAGATTACTCTTTGAAATGAACCGTGACGTTGATTTTGATATATGTTATATACATCCCTGAACGAACATATAGCATACCCATTTTCCCCAATTTTATTCAACACTGTGAATTTTGTATTTTATTACCAAAAAGGAACTCAAATAAGGAGAGATTTGGTAATTTGTTTTTTGGAAAGTTTTGTAATATATCCAAATATCAAAGCTATTCTGAAAGTTATTGACAACATCACACTCATAAAAACGGGTATAATTGTTTCTTCCTCAACATTACAAAACGAGCAATAGAAGTCATTTCTGATTTTAATCAAATAGAGATGTGTATTAGATGTTAAAAGTTTGAGACAAAACCCAAATCGTAACTATCTCAATCCCTTGTATTTAGAAATACTGAAGTTGTTACGGTGTTTGACTTACCAATCAATTGTATTTGGGGACTAATTACTGTATTCTATTTTTCTTAATATTTTTTGTGGAATTTAATAAATATTTTATAAAGCATATTTGCCCCTTTTTCATACAAAAGTAGATTTTAGCACTTAATGGAGTTTTTTCTAAACTGAATATCTTTGTTTTCAATCTCACTTATTGTTCTCTACTATAAGCTAATGCACCGTATTGCATTTGTATACTTAATAGTATATTTTTCACTTTTGTTATGTAGTGCATAATTGGTACGAGTTAGTTGTTAAATTTGCAGTATCATTGTTCATTAATTCTTAACTCTAGTAAACATTGTTTAATTTACCAGCAGTTAATACTCTATTCAGGGGAAATCATCCTAAATTTCTGCAATGGTATTTGCATGCATTGTCCATTTTGCTGGTTGTAGGTTATTATTTTAGCACACTTCTCAACACTTCATTACAAGCTCACTCATTTTGCATGTGGAGTCTGACTGGGTCCATATTTCTTGTGCGAGAATGTTCATTCCTAGATGTAACCAGCCGAGTATTCAACACTTTTACTAGGACAGTTTATACTGATCCTAATGAAAGGCTTACTATTGCTAGTGTAATTTGTTAGTTCTTAAGTTACACCAGTTGTGTATTCAACACTTCATAACTAGCACGCATATTTAACTGACACCTCTGTTCGGGTCCATACGGCTAATGTAACACAATTAGTCCCATTTGACATTCGCAATGTATTCATTATAAGCCATCAGATTTTTACTGATGCTGATGCTGCGTGTGTTGGACTGTTAGTTCGTTAGTGTCAACTGCCGGGTATTCTATACTTCATTACTACCACACATATTTTTACCTAGGCTGCTGACACGTTCAATACTGCGTGTGTTGCATGACGTTTTGCCATCAGCAGGGTATTTAATACTTTATTTCAAATACACCTTTTGATTGATGCTACCGAGCAGGTCCATACTGATAATATAGGATCATTAGTTCCCACGTGCCATTATTCCAGTACTTAACGCTTTATAACTATCGTAAACCGGCGTTGTCTACTGAGTAACACGACGGTTGCCACTAGTGGAGCATGATATGCTTACCCTACCGGAGCATCTGAACTCATCTTGGTTTTTTATGATTAGAGTTACTCTAGCTTTAGGTTTCAGTTAAGTGTTCTATGTTTGTCTTTCGTTTCTTTTTTTGTTGACCATGGTCTTGTCTGTCTTATAATTTAACGATTTCTGTATGTCGCTTTGGTATCGTCGAATTCTATATACTGGTAATAAATTGATAACCTGAGTTCATTGTGGAGCCAATATTGTTTTCATTATCTTGTTTGATTTGTTTTTTTTTATTTCTTCCGTGTTTCGTTTTTGTCCCTGTCTAATATGACATTAAACGTTCCATTTTATAGATTCTCTAGTTGTGTGTTTTTTAATTATGTTGTTCAAGAAAATAATATTGATGACACGATCCACATCTTACATACATTTATAAGAAATATTCAAAAGCCAAATTCAACTGCGTGTAAAGCTCTTTTCAGGATTTACTTTTATCAGATACACTAAAGGCCAAAAATAGGAAGATCATTCAAACTTTAGGAATTTCTCGTTACATTAATGGGTTGAATGAAATATACAGCTCATAACGTAATAAACGCCGAAAGGCCTAATACAAAGAAAACATGTTTTTAAACTTAGTTGTAATTTTGCAAGTAACTATGAAGAATAAAGAACTCTCAAATACTGAGAGGACATCATTAAATCGTAAAACAAAATGACATGCCAATATCAGGGAACTTATTATAGCTTATATTAATGATTCGTTGCAGACTTGATTGGATTCTTATGTTTATACGTGTAGTCCCCATTATACCACGGCAGTGCTGATCCTTACATTGGTGTGCTAGCAGTTTAAGTTTTTCTATTAGGCTTAAATTCTTTTAAAATATATGTGCTACTTTGACAGTTTGTCATAGTTTCGCAGGATTGATTGGTTTTTTGTTGACTAACGTTTAGCAGCAAATATAAAGGTTCATTGGCTTCCTGTATTTAGTCAGATATTAGGACGAGAAAAAGTAATCCTATCAAACGATAAATAAAACAAGGGGCGCGTAAGGTGTGCGACCGGATTCCAAACAGGACTTTCATTACGAGCAAATACGAGGGAATTTTTATCGTGCTAAAAGGGTACCTTACTCCTTAAACGGGACACAGCTGTACATAACGTTACCGTCTGAGACATTGTTTTATCATTTATACTTCACTCCCAACCAACGGACGCCCCTTATGAATGGTTTCTATATCATGCCGAGAAACCATGTAAAATATTAGTTAACTCCGTCTACTCTCTGGTTAGATTTATATTTGAACAACCAAAGAACTCTGCAGACAAGGATACCGAATGACTTATTTTTATACCCCGACCACCAACTTATTGAAAAACAAAAAAGAAATAATTTAAAGAACTTATCGTTTGTGGATTTTTGTACTTTAAATACTTAAGTGTAACCCTGCTAACACTACCAAGACATAAATCTTGTGACAATCATTTATTCGTATTCCGTTAAAGGATCAAAATATACCTGACTTTGTTCACTTAGTGAAAATAACATCTTGTGTGAAAGTAGAATACCATTCAGAGTAGATAAAGTACTCGGAGATTAAACATATCTTTTATTTAGGTAAGATTCATCTTTCTTTTGTACATTTTAATAACCATAAACGTGGTATATCACTTTCAAAGGAAATAAAGTAATTGGATCCATTATAATTTTCTATGGTATATTAGATGTTCCTTTTTTGATAATTGACTGATGTCAAGAGTCTGCAATTTAGCAATTTCAATGTTACATAATTGCTTAAGTGTCATTTAGTTATTCACTCAGGCTGAATCTTATCCATGAATCCCTTCAAAAAAGAGACAAGCAGATGGACCTGGAGATTATTTTTTTCCATTTTTTCTTATCCGTGTACAAGATGCAATCTTTATAAAACAGAAGCAGCCTATTTACAAAGACCATTTAAAAGCAAGTTAACACTTAGGTTGTCCTGGGGTCGAGGTGGGAAGAAAGGCATCTATTATCATCCATTGGTTTAAATTTCACTCGTTGATTTGTATTTTGATTCCCTGTCGAGAAGACTAGAAAATTTGTTTGATTGCATTCTGTTTAAAACATTCTTACATAAAAATCAAACAAAAGTGCATATATATAGCCGTTATCATTAGAAATCACTATAAGTTGTAAAACGGTGTGCTTATAAGTGCAATCGTCTATCACACTTTCAAATGAATTATAAAATTACTTATACTCATGAATATTTTCTATTAAGAATTATCAGATATTTTTAATTTCATTTATCGCTGATGTTGCAGTAGTTATAAAGATTGTAACTTGTCACCGCTGCCTAACTTTAAATCATGTAGATTGAACAATTATATGGTATCATTTATTATCCGTTTAAAGTCTGATATTTGAAACGTTTCTTAACATCCTTGTTTTCAGCTTGTACTGAAGATATTAAATGATAAGAAGCACATGCAACCAACTGTTGGTATCTTGAAGATTTAACTGATCAGATTAAGGGATACAAAGAATTTATAAATTGAATGGGAAAAAAGTTTAAAATACCTTTGGGGTACCGATTGTTCAAGTTCGAGGCGTCGGATTCGACTGTGTTAAGTTTGCTACTGCTAATTAACGAGAGGACCTTAACCCTTTGATATACGTAATGGTGTTTAAAGGATTGTATTTCTAGTATGTTCGTTTAACATTTATAAGTGTCTTCCTCCGACCTAGAAATTGCATACACTTAGTGATGATTTCCTTTCATGGTCCTGTATTTGTAATTCACTTTATTGCGATCTTGAGAAGTATGACTGTCATTGACATAGCACAGCAACCAAAATAAAAGCTGGTAGTTTAGAAATATATTTGTTTAACGCAGTATATATATATATCCGTACTTGAAATTCTTGTTTACGATGGGTATTAAACTTTACACTGCTTTTAAATGTACTTAAAGTCTCGTGGAAAATCAAATACATATTTAGTTTGAGAAACTTTCTTGTCGTAGATAAATACTTGATAATA
This sequence comes from Geukensia granosissima, assembly GCA_032357055.1. Taxonomy (NCBI): domain Eukaryota; kingdom Metazoa; phylum Mollusca; class Bivalvia; order Mytilida; family Mytilidae; genus Geukensia; species Geukensia granosissima. The sequence continues at coordinate 6,341 of JAULBM010066533.1, read as the reverse complement.
GGATCACAGTCTTGTCAAGAAAAGATTAAGTGATAATCTTAGTATCGAAATGTCGGTATTGATTATAATGAAAAGGTGGGAAAATTAATCATTTTCTCTTCGATTTTAAATTTTGACCGATCATGATAGATTTACAGTTTAAATGATTGATAACTGTATTTTATTACGTTTTCCACATTACGGCGACATTTTATCCAATAATATTATGCTTGAATAGCTTGTTTTGTTCCATAAAGGAAATGATGAATTTGTTTATTATAAGCTTACAATGTAATACAAATATAAATTTATTTTTATAAGATATTTAGTCCGAATTTTAAATCGTTGTCATGCTGGATCAGTATTTAATATAATACAACAAAAGTCTTTGTAGAAGTCGATATCAGTTTTAATTGACCAAAATATAATATTGACTGAGGCCGAAGGGCGAATTCAATTTTTTTATCGATTAAAACTCATATCTGCTTTTAGATTTTAATTATTATATTACACAATTGTAGCATTGTAACTTTTTTAAAATTGAAATTGAAAGTGAAAACGTCAGTAAAAGAGGTCAGAATCGACGGAATGTCAGCTTACAGAATTTGATCGTATACAATTAATGAGATAACACGAGGTTGAATGTTTAACTTGTAAAAAACTCGGTTTTCTGGTGTGTTTAAAATGTTACATGTATTGAACTTCTCACCTATTGTTTTTGTTTGAAAATCACACTACATAGACTGATTGATACAAGAATTAGGTATTGACAGTTCACATGGCCACCCAACATATATACCAACGACACTTACCAAAGAAGAAATCCTTGACAATTATCGATCAGTTTTGTCTTCTTTTTGAATTTCAACTTTAAAAAAAAATTCGAATTTTCTTCACTTTGCCGGATTCCAAAGCTTCACAAGTCTCCTTACAAGCAAAGTTACATTGCAGGGTCTGCCAAATGCTCCACAAAACCTCTTTCCGAGTTACGGACAGATATTTTATCAGCAGTTAAAAACGGACCCCAGAGTAACTGTGAAACAAGCCATTCTAGAAGTGTGGCGTGAATTAAATGGGATTCTAAAAAATTGCAAAGAACTGTTAGAATGTTTCACATCGAGGTCTCTTTCCTCTTGCAGTAGCATCAAAACATTTGATTTTTCCACTCTGTATACGACTATTCCACATTCAGCTTTGTTATTAAAAAAGATGGCAAACACCAATACAAAAATTTGGTTCTACAGAGGGACAAACCTTATTTGATATTAACAACTCCGATTTTAACAAAAAGTACTCTGAAAATGACATTTGCGGAATGCTAGATTTCTTGATTGACAACATTTTTGCAATGTTTGGCAGACGTGTGTTTCAACAGACTGTCGGCATCGCAATCGGGACCAAATGAGCATCCCTTCTTGCCTATTTATTACTTTATTAGTATGAAGCTTACTTCATACAGAGCCTGCTACAGAGAAAAGGGAAAAAGTTAGCTCAATCTTTTGGTTTCACGTTCCGCTTTATAGATGATGTTATTCACTGAATAAAGGTCTGCTTCATACCTAGATTTACACTGATAAATTGACAGTAACGGCCGGTTAAGAGCAAAACTACAAGAGAGGTGACTTTGATTTTCCGATTGTAAACTTTCCGTTCATATAGCAACACTCCAGCCACGCCTGCATACGGAATGTATATTTCTCAGTTGATAAGCTTCTCCAGGGATTGTGCTTCCTCTCAGGATTTTATAAATAGAGGGCTGCAGTTGACAAGAAAGCTACTGAGCCAATGGTTTCTCAGGAAAAGATTAGAGTCATCACTCCTGACTTTTCCGGTCACCATTATGATTTGGTTGACCGGTACGAAATATGCATTTTACAAATGACATTGAATATCTTCCCACTGTCGTGAATACAAATCCGTTCCTATACCGTTTGTGAATAACATCGATTGTGACTATACACCGGCTTTGTCTACCGAAAAACCAACGGGTGCTACTAGTGAAGCAGGAGTTCCTTGCCCTTCCGAAGAACCTGAACTCACTCTGGTTTTTAAAGGTTCGTGTAACTCCAGCTTTAGTTTTCAGTGTAGTGTTGTGTGTTCTATGTGTGTCTTTCGTTTCATTTTGTTGGCAATGGACTGTTCTGTTTTCCGACTTAACGATTTCTGTCTGCCCTATTGGTATCTTCGAAATCCTTCTATTTAAGTGTTATGTTAACAATAAAATAATAACAATGACAAAGATTTCTATTCTTTTCACTACTGTCATTGGTGTCTTAATGATATCCGGAACTGTTCTGGTTTTAAAATGTACATATAGCATGTCAAAATTCACCATATTTATTCAGCATTGGTAAACCTGTATTGTGAAAACCACCTGGTCAATGCCTCTGCTGGTGGACCAGAGGTCCAGAACTTCCTGGGATATGTTAAATTCTAACCCCTTAAATAACAGAAAAGGATTCATTCCATGTATTGCAGATGGTTAATTTCATTCCCGCTGTATTTGGCTTTCAGTTTTGGTTTATTTGGATATCGGTAATTCATCTTGCAATGTTTTGAACTCGTCATTCCTGTTGTTTGGTTCAAATGCTTCTGATTGATTAATTGATAGATTGATTGTTGCTCAGCATCCAGCGGCAAATATTTCACGCATATTCAGAGATTTTTGAGTGAATCTTAGTACGAAACCTGATTTGTTGACATCCTGAGCAGAATTATGAATGTGCTACCTCACGAAAGCTGCCTACCACAGGAAGACATGCCTCCCTTTCCCAGACCTATTGTTCTGACTCCCCGATTCGAACTGTCTTTTATCTTACCGCTTACAGCTGTGTGCTTAACAGAGATGCACCAAACATCAAACTTTATTGTCGTTGATTTGGCCCGATCGGAGAACGAATCTATGAATTATCACAATCGATGCGAGCACGCTAACCATCTAGGCGGTAAAATGCTACTGATGAGAGGTTATCCCTTGAAATGTACATATAGCGTATAAAAATTCGCCAATTTTATTCTGCACTGGTTAAGTTTTATTTTCATCCATATCATATCATTGACCTGTTCGCCTGGTGTCTATACTTATCTTTAATAATTTCAGCAAACATATCTTGAAAAGTTTATGTAAAAATTAGGCATTTTATTCTTTTTTATATACAGTACATGCTTATAAAAAACAAACTGTTTCTCACCAAATCAAACGCTTTTATCTAAAAAGGCATTTAGTATAAAAGTTCCTTATCTAGCACATATGTTTAAGGTACCTAAATTTTAATTATGGTATGAATAATGACTTCATTAAAAATCAGAATAGTATTTGACTCTTATGCAAATAACTAGATAGTGCTTCGATGTGTATGATGTACCAGATAACTATTTTTTAAAACAGTTTATAGAAACGAAATTTTAAGAAATATGGTTGTAATTCCCATGAGTTTTCCCCTTTTTCAGTTACTTTCTGTGTTCTGTGTAGACGATTTCAATTTCTGTTGTCCAAATGTTGAGATCTTTGATAAACCATTGTGCCTAAACTAATGTAAGTTTATCTAAAATAGCGATTTGTAAGCATTCAGTTTGACATAGTTTTATCAATATGCTTACAACAGTTTATTCATATTTGAAAACCATGTTTATGTTTTACCCCTCTGCTTCCCAAAAACTGTTTGCATGTCATATTGTAGAAACATTCGTGATCTATTACCCCTCAAGAGAATTTCGTCTGTAAATTCAGATTTCACTATTGAAACTACTGCAAAGATTTGAGCCAAAGTAGCATTTTGCAGATCCTCTGTTATTTATGTTGCTTATGTCGATCAACAATTGAAAATGGCATTATTGCAGAAGAATTTCCCTTCTCACAGGTCTTTCACCACCACATTAAGCACGTGCCCTCCTGTTTTCAACCTTACTTGAAAACAAATGTAATTTCAGTTTCTCTTAGCAAGTATTAATAAATTTAAATGTTCCTGGAAATTTCTGTAAAATATGACGTGATAAAATTTATGCTTTATAGTTTTCAGTTGCTTGTAAATATCCTGGGGGACTTCTGGTTCACCGGCAGAGGCATTGACTGTGTGGTTTTCAAAATACAGGTTCAGTGAACATCTGGACCAAATATATCCCAGCAAACTTAAAATTAAGGAGACCACAGACTCAACAAAATCTGTTTCATACCTAGATTTATTCGTCATTATTGACCAAGAGGAAAAATTAGTAGGTATTGACAGTTCACTTAGCAACCCAACATATACCCTAACGACACTTACCAAAGAAGAAATCCTTGACAATCATCGGTCAGTTTTGCCTACCTTTGGAATTTCAACTAAAAAGGAAGAATTCAATCTTACTTCACTTTACTCGATTCCACAGCTTCACAAGTCTGCTTACAAAAAGCGTTACATTGCAGGGTCTGCTAATTGCTCTACAAAACCTCTTTCCAAGTTACTGACAGTTATTCTTCCAGCAGTTAAAACGGAGACCAGAGTTACTGTGAAACAAGCCATTCTAGAAGTTGTGTGAATCAAATGTGGATTCTCAAAAATTCCAAAGATCTGTTAGAATGCCTCAAATGAAGGTCCGTTTCCTCTTGCAATAGCATCAAAACATTTTATTTTTTCCACCCTGCATACTTCATTTTCACACTATTAAAAACTCAAAGAAAAATTCACCTCTGTTTTGTTTTAAAAGATGGCAAACGCAGAAACAAATATTTGGTTCTAGGGAGGGACAAACCTTATTTTTTATTAACCACTCTGATTCTAAAAGTACTCTGAAGATGACATTTGCGGCATGCTAGATTTCTTGATTGACAACATTTTTCTTATGTTTGGCGAACGTGTGTTTCAACAGACTCGGCATTCCAATGGGGACCAGCTGTGCACCCCCTAATCACTCTATTCGTATGAAGCTGACTTCTAACAGAGCCTTCTACAGAGAAAAAAGAAAACGTTGGCTCAATCTTTTGATTTCACGTAACTCTATATAGATGATGTCCTTTCACTGAATAACTCTTAATTTGGTGACCACATCTATCTCGTTGAACTTGAAATCAAAGATACTACGGAAACAGAAAAGTCTGCTTCTTACCTAGACTTACACATAGAAATTGATAGTAAGGGCGGGTAAGAACAAAACTTTACGACAAGAGAGATGACTTTAATTTTCCGATTGTTAACTTTCCGTTCATGTCTAGCAACATTCCAGCCGCACCTGCTTACGGAATGTATACTTCTCAATTGATACGCTTCTCCAGGTCAGGATTTTATTGAAAGAGGGTTGCAGCTGACAAGAAAGCTACTGAGCCAAAGGTTTCTCAGGGAAAGGTGAGAGTCATCACTCCGGAAGTTTTTCGGTCGCCATCATGATTTGGTTGACCGGTACGAAATATCCATTTCACAGATGACAACGGATTTGTTCTGACTGTCATGAATACAAATCGGTTTCTATACCGGTTGTGACTAACATCGATTGTGACTTTACACCGGCTTTGACTACTGAGTAACACGACGGGTTAATTGATTAAACGTCAAGCGGCAAATATTTTTGCATAATCAGGATGAATGAATGCTGATGAATTAATCCTGCTTTGTAGTAAACAGTACTGCTTGTTGGATCCGCATCTACCCAAAAAAATCATGGGTTGTATGATCTGACCTATTTTTTCTCCCAATCTCTATACTAAATCTAGCTTTATATACTCTGAGATTGACGCTAATCATGGTAAAATCATAAAAAGGTGACTTGAGAATTTTCAAAAAAATCAATTGCAATGGAAAAAATGCATGAATTGGTAATTTAACAGCAAATGCAGGGCAAGCCAACTATATTTTTGTAAATCTATTTACAAACAAAAGAAAATACGAAATATCTTGCTTTTCATTCGAGATATTTGAGTGCGCTCTTAAAAACCAATAAAATATTGAAATATTCATATATTTAACTATTTTAAGACAAATCTTATCTAGTTTTCCATAAGTGATGAATATCAAATTATGAATTTACACCATTCATTAATTCTAATGCTTATTCAAACTGATTTTTAAGAGTTACTGCCCATACTTTAACTATTTAAGGGGAAGATATTAAAAACAAATAATGAGGAAAAATTATGTATCCCTGTGGATCAACAGTTTTTGAAGAGGATGAACATTGATTTAAGAAATAAATTCATCGACCAAATAAACTTTTTATTTTTAAAATTTTATGAAATTATTGAGTTGGGGAAAAAGTAGATATCCAATAAACTCAATCCTCCCTAGTGCAGATTGAAATTACTGTTTTTAAACTACTTCAAGTAAATTATATTTGTTAAACTGACCAATGCAACCTTGATAAATTGACACCATATTCGACCTTTAAGACCC
>JAULBM010066522.1:0-10172 GCA_032357055.1 Geukensia granosissima | reverse complement strand
AAAAATCGCCCCCCCCCCCCCCAAAAAAAAAAAAAAAAAATTAAAAAAAAAAATAAACATAATTTCTAAATGATCTTTTTTAAATACCAATTGCTGTTTTGAAAAGTCAAGTACAGTGATACAGATATTTATTATTTGCCTTTTTTTCTACATATTATAATATATTTTATTTTTGACAAAACTTTTGGTCCAGAAGTTGCCTTTTCATCCTTTGACATTTTAGTACTTACCAGCACAGGAAGATTATAACCATCTTTGTTAATATTTGTTTCATCTTTGCAGAAGCAAATATTCCATCAATTTTTATTCTTGATAGGAATTAGTTGTGTCATGAAAACCAGAAAGAAAAAATAGATTTGAAAGCATTAAAGTTTTCTTGATATGCTTTTAGTGTGACACAATAGTTTTATAGACATCAACATATTTAAATCAAACTTAGGTAAAAGGTTGATTTATCCTTCAAATACTAATTTATATTTGTTATTTAATATGTGTTATTATTATTACACCTTAAGTTAAGAAAGGTGTTATCAAATCGATAATCAGTGCTTGGAAGTCTACAAATTACTTATGACAATATGTCTCAATATGGATTTTTCATGTCAGACTATTTTTGTCAGTGCTTTCACATGGCTTTAAGCATGCTATCTTACCTGAAGTCTCTGAATGATGATGTGCCTGCATGCACTTGTAAAATGTATTGGACATCATCAAACAAATGTTTTATTGTTCTTGAGATGTGTTTTTTTTAGAAACAGCATTAGATACATTTGTTGGAAAGCTACAAATAAATGTTTTGTGATTCTCTGGTGTTTCATAGGTAATGGTAAAAGCAACATTTACTGGACAACAGCAAACAAAATTTTTTGTGATTCTTAGGCTACATATATGAATGGAGGTCTGTTAACAAAACATTTTATGGAACTTAGGAATGGTTTAGCACGTTTGATGTCAAATAAAATGCTTTTATGGTTCTCAGGTGTTTCTTTAATAACTGTTAAAGGTTACATTTATGCAAGGACAGTTTCTAATAAAACATTTAATGTACATTGATGTTATGTTGTCAAAGAAAATTCTTTTATGGTTCTTAGGTGTTTTTTTTTCAACAGAAAAACTTATATTTTTGGACATTTTTAAGCAAAACATTTTTGTGGTTCTTGGGTGTTTCTAAAGGAAACAAAATATACATTTGTTGGACATCTTCAAACAAATGTTTTGTGCTTCTCAGCTGTTTTGTAGGAAATGGTAAAGGCTAGTTTATTGGGGTCTTTGAAAAAAAAAAGTTATAGTTCTCATGTGTTTCTAGAGAAAACTGAATTTACCAGAATTTGTCGGAAACAGTGTGATTGGTTTGGTTATATACAAGTTTTTACTTACAGAATGAAAAAAAAAATTAAGTGCTAATGGAAACTCATTGAATGTCTTGTAAAACCAATGATCAATTGATTAATTTTGTAACTCTTCAACATGGAAGATATATTATCTTTATATATCTCCAACTACTATGTTCACTTTCAAAGATCAATGGTTTTTTTAAAATTCATTTGGAAAAGACAATATATTAAAAAAATAAAATTGCGATATAAATGGGACATATTCCAAAGTTTGTTCTTTTTGATTGATATTAATTGTTTCATGTTTTCCAACTCCTGTAAAAACACATCCATCTTAAGAGATTATTGCAATAAGCTTATTACATTTCCATCCAAATTGATGTCTAAAATGCAAATAAAGACAGTCAGTGTCACTTGTAACTAATCACACCAAAAGTTATCTTACAAAAAAGGTAAATAGATGTTTTCATTAAAGAAGAGTTGTTTTTATACTTGAACAGACAGCTTTATGTAGTTGGTAATTTGGTAATGTTATCTTTCCTGCAGTTATTTGTTGAAATTGTATAGTGTCAATAGAAATAAAAATCATTATTTTGTTTAATGCTTTTGTCAAGATGACTCGGTATATTGTTGCAGCAATCTTGGTGTATTGAAGCAAGCAACAATCTTTTCAAAAATTTCTAGTGAAAAATACAACAGGGGACATTAGAATTATGGAGACCTGTCACATCACATGACAAAATTTATATATTATTTTCTTTACATTTATTTCAATGTCTGTCATTTTAAGGAGATAAAACACATAAAATGGTATATAATTAATAAAGATCAAAGGTGAATTCCTAAGTAATTTTATGGGGATTCAATGCAAAAAATGTGTATCTCATATAAATTACATAACACTTGACAATCATTGATTTGTTGGCATTAAAGCCATCAATAGGCCAAACCTTGGATGGACAATTATATGTTTTGTCATCAAAGAAGCCAGAGTTCTGTTGGCGTCTTGAAAGCTTCCAGGCAACATTACTTTAGTAGCCAATATATGTTTGAGTCATAATTTAGTAAATATTTTTTTTGTTTGCGTGGTCATATTTATCTAATCATTAGCTTACAGCTATGACATGTTCGATAGATCAAAAAAAAGCCAAAGTTATGTTGTATAAATCTGAATTGTGGGGTAACATAAATATTCAATTTCTCATTAAATTACAAGGTGAAAAAGCTGTGCTGTACATCTTTCTCAAGCATTCTGTTGTAATTTTGTAAAAGAATAAAAATGCTTAATCCTTCAAGAGCTTTGCTTTTAGGTAGGATAGATATCAAATTATGAAGATTATGTCAGTGTTTCCTTATTTTGAATTTTAACATATTAACATGGTTATGTTTGACTTTTTCAGAGGATGAAGAGATCTCCCTGCTGCATGGCAGTTTTGAGGTAAAATAAGATATTTAGATTCAGGGAAAATTCTGATTTTGTTTAATTTGATATTTGATTAGGGCATTTAAATGAAAGTATTGCCATGGTCACAGTATTTTTCTTTTTTCTTTTCTTTTCTTTCTTTGCTAACCAGAAAACACAGTAAGATTATGGATTTTTTTTTAATGAATATTGTCATTTGTATGAATGTCACATATCAAGCACTCACTAGGCTGATTCTTGGACAATATTATATGTTTTGTCATCAAAGAAGCCAGAGTTTGCATCTTGGAAAGCTTCCAGTCACCATAACTTGAGTAAACAATTTCTGCTTAAGTCATAATTTAAAAATAATTTTTTTTTATATGTGTGATCATATTTATCAAATCATTAGCTTACAACTATGACATGTTTTGTTGCTGATAAAAAGAGCCAAAGTTATATTGTATAAATCAGAATTGTGAGGTAACATAAATATGTTAACTTATTTCTCTGCTTAATTACAAGTTTATTTTAATGTGTATGCAATGCCATACTTTTAAGGCGGTTATTTTTGAGATTCCAAAATAATTAAAATAATTAAAAAGCCAATTCTTATCTTTTTGTGCGTCTTGACTGTTTTTAAAAATGGATTATCAACCTGCACAAATGATCAACAAAACAACTTGCAGTTTAGCTGATTTCGATTGATGATATCACTATTAAGATGAAGTTTTCAGAAAATATTTTAACCTAAAAAAGCAAAATGACTTCATTTAAGGACAAGAGAAACAGAATCCTACATTGTTAACACACTGATAATCAGATTTTCTACAACCTTGATAGATCAACCTTTAAAATTCTTGCAAAGGGTCTAACTATCACAATTGTAGAAAATATGATTTTCAATAGGTAACAATTTAAGCTCCTATATTTTTAGATATCAAGAAGTCTTTACTTTTGCAGTTTGGTATTTTTATCATTGTACTTAGGAATGTTTTGAAATGCTTGCATGTCTGTTCTAAGAACAAGCAATCCTTAGATCAATACACAAAATGAACATTTCTAACCTAAATTGCTGCCTAACAAATCCAGTTTCTCTGTGACACAAGACAAATTTGGAAGGCAAATATGGAGACAATATCTCCTTCTAATAAATCATATTAAAAAAAAACCAAAATGGAATAACAGCCATTTCTCATTTTGGTCTTCGGAACAGTTTAAATGTACATGTAATGCAATAATATTAGCCAATATCTCTTTCAATTGCATTTCTTATCCTTTAGGATAAAATTGTGCAGTAATTGTATGTTCTGGTTTGAATAAGGATTTAACAAACTTGGTTATAGGACATTAGTGTTGATGAAACATCCAAATAACTTCATGAAATGACTATTTTTGAAGATTTATTGGATTCATTATATGATTAGGTTTTTCTGACACAAATGACATAGGATTAGGATAGTCATTCCATAGTTATAGAAGACACTTAATCATTGGAGATGGGAGTTAATCAACATTTGCTATATAACTGTTGCTTTTTTTAGCTCACCTGACTGCAAGAGTCATGTGAGCTATTGTTTTCACTTGACCACATTTTAATTAATAATTTTCTCTTTTGAGACCACTAGTCAAATTGGAACCACACTTTAGTGAAATGGTCCTTGGGTCACCAATTATATCAAATGTCAGAAGCTCATGTGACCCTTGGGGTCAGGTGAGCTAAAAAAATAGGCCACCATATTAGTATACAATAAGGCACTGACACTCAGGTAAAAAAGACTACTCATCAAATTTTAACGATTGCTAATAGGAGTGGAACCACTTTTATTAAGGTCTTTTTTGGTAGACATCCAAATAAGATAATTCTTCAGTGAGCATACAGCAATGTTTTTGAAGCTAAATTTTTTGCTCCCTCAATTATGTACAATTCATTTAATCAACTTAAAGTAATTCTTTTATGATGTCTGGTCTTTTGTACCTGCAGAATTGGAATTATTAAGGGTGCAGTCCCCAGATGGCAATTCAAAGGCTCCAAGGAGCTTGTATTACTCACCTTACAGCAACTCTGTATTTGTTGTACAAGCATTGTTGTTTACCTGAATAGAATGCTGAATAAGTTTGATTGAGCACCATTCAAAAACCATTTCACCAAAGTTTGATTCCCACTTTCTCAGCAATTTCAGACAAAAATGATTAACAATTGGTTTTTCATAGGTTCCCATGTTAAACTGTAAGTTTAGCTGAGGTGGCCATCTTGGTATAAGTTCAGCTCAGGTGGCCATCTTGATAGTTTTGGAGATACCTGATAAAATTTTTGTAGAGGACATTCTCAGGACCATTCAACTAAATTTAGTTCATATCATTACTTGTCCTTTTCCATTAGGTTCAATGTGAAATTATGTGCAGCTTTGGCAGGCAATTTGAAATTAAAATTAAGAAGAAAAACATTTCTTTTGTAGAGTAGTATCATTTCATTCAGCTAATAATTATTGCTGACAAGAGCTTTGAGGATTAAGCCAATCAAAGTCTGCCTTGGACGACCAAAAAAAAAAGGAGAAAATAGTGATAGCGTCATGTGCTCATAGTTTCCAAACCACAAAACGATTTCAGAATCACAAATTTGTAAACAATTTGGATAAATCTGCTAAAATTAGGGTATTTCATAACTGTAAATAACCATTTACATGTTGGAATTGTGAAAAATTCAAATTTTAATGTTGCTCTAGTGTGCAAAGGTGAAAATGTATGAGAATAAAAAAATGTGATGCAATTTCTAGCATTAACTGAAAACTGGGGCCAAAAAAGGCCCTTACCACATATACTCCTTTCTTCTCATCTGAATTTGTTAAGTTGAAATTTTTGTGTGTTGATTTCTTTGGAAAGAGATAGAAATGTTTACTTGTTTTCAGAAAATTCCCATGAAAGATTTCCATGCGGAAATCAGAGCTTACAAAGATGTGGAAGATTTCTTAAACAGAACACTTTTGATATTGAATCTACACAAGACTGGCCTAACGGAGATCATAGATGCCATGTTAGCCAAGCTGCATGAAAAGGAAGATATTGGATCTCAGTTTACAATGGAAGAGGCCAGACAAGCTATCTTTACACAAGATTCAGGTAGTATAGCCACCTCAAAAGAAAAAAAGAAAAAACACAAAAAAAATTATTGGGTTATGTAGATTGTTTGGATTTTTTAATGGATATAAATTAAAGGTAATTTGCAAAATGTAATTTGACTATTGTATATAAAATCCAGTTCATTATTGAAGGCCATAGTGGGACCTGTAGAAGTTAAATTTTGACTGTTATTTGGTGGATAGCTGTCTCATGGACAATCATGCCACATCTCCTATTTTTAAAAGTAGAAAAACAATTAGATTCTAACACCATCAATAGCACAATATCTTGTTATCAAAATGCAATGGAACCTTACAACAAAAATTTATGCTCTTTATAGCCTGTACTAATTTCTGGATACATAAAAAATGCTGCTTCCCTTATCAAGTTTTTTCCTAGATAGATTAGAAATGACCTTGTCAAACAGTTTACATCTTGTTTTTCTGACTATATATCATTTTGAAATCAATGACGGTATTATAGGTTACATGCACTTTAAAGTAATTACAATGTCCACCATTTACTGAATAGATAATTAAATCAGTGTTAGAGAAAAAAAGTTCCTGCTGAAAATAATGATTGATTTTCTCATCATAGCTTCATTTAAAAAAATTCAGTGATCAATCTTGTAAAATTTTTCTGGTTGCTATTGATAAACAAGATTATCGTGAATTAATATCAGTAATCACCTATTGTACTAGTAACCATCTACATTCTCATCAGATTTTATTGAAACAAATGGCTATAAGGAGAATATAATGACGGCAAAAATTTTTAACTTTGTGTTAGTCATCAGATGTTATTCTCACTGGAATTTCCTTGATGAAAATGCGATTCTTGGAAATTCTTTTTTCGGTCTAAAGATGCGTGTTAATGAAGTGTCAAAAGATGATTATCAGTCTTACAAATGTAGATATCAGTCGAGTCTTTTATCTTTTTAAATGCTTCTCTGTCTTGTCTTCAAATTATAAAGTGTGAAACGCTTACTGTTCATGATTATCCACTTCTTTGTAGATTGTTTTGGCTAAGCATTCATAATTTAAGAACCCAGGGAAAATTCAATGTTATCAAACACTTTAATTAGCAATAGACAACTGCCACGTGGGAGTTATTAAAACCTTATTTGACAATATTTCAGTGGAAATGTGTTAAAGCAGTGACACCCAGTAAATAATTACCTGCTGGCCATTAACTTGTTGCTGGAAATATATAGGGGGAAAAAAAACGGAAAAAAACTTTTTCCATGAATTTACTAACTGACAAAATTGTCATATTTTGTTAATCCACAATAATTGATGTCGCTGAAAGTATATGATTTTTCCAGGATTGAAACCAAATATTAAGAAGATCTTTATCCTGAATATTTTGTCATCCTTGAAATTAAATTAGTCTGTATCACTGTACATGTTACATGTGCTTCCCATTAAAACATGCAAAATATATCAAAAATCCTTTTTCATTCACACATGCTAAATATATAAAACAGAGGTTTGAAACATTTGGCTTTTTATTTGCTTGTTTAACATTATAGGGTTTAGGCCTTACATCCCCCTTTAAAAATTATAAATCCCAAAGATAATGATGGTGCTAAAGATTTGCTATCAGATTTCATCAGTGATGTTTTTGAAATATACTTGACAATACAATTAAGAAACATTAGAAAATAAAAAAAAATACAAATCTTTGATTACTTTTCAAAAGCTTAATTATTTAATTAGTGTTTATTTGTTGAAAGCAATTTTTACATTGATTTTTCAGTCATATGTTTGACATCTAATGAAGTAAAAAATAAGCCAAAACAATTGAGCATTAACAAAAAAAATCTGTATTTTTGGGCCATTTATGGCTATAAAACATATTTGATGGGTATTTCTGGTATATCAGGAGATAACAATAATGTTGTTTGGCTCCAGTCTCTGTTGAAAAAATCTTTTATTGAAAGTTGATCCTATACAGCATTTATTGGAATTAGATGAGAGTTTTTTTGTTAAAGTGAATTTTAACCCCTATGTATTTTATTTGAAATATATTTTAAGGTCTAGAAAGTGGTGAAAAACTTTTTTGATCAGTATACATATACTTCAAGGTAGAAGAAAAAATAAAAATTGATAAACTTTAAGTGGCCAAATTTAACATCAGTACCCAAAGAGCCTACAAATACATTTCATCGTCTGTTTCTGATCTTTATGAATAATATGTGTATATATCTGTCTTTATCAATGTAGGAAATATTTTTTCTTTTCAGTTCACACTTTGAGTAGAACAATACAGGGTACAACAACCAGTGAAGACAGTGGCTTTGATTTTGACCAGTCCTGGATTTGTACTATGTAAGTCATAATAAATATTTGTGACTGACATGGTCTAGTATTTTATTAACAGAATTCATTTATTGAAGGATAAAGTCAGATAGTCTATATTGTTCACAAGCATAAAAGACATATGTTTGATTTAAAAAATCTTTTATTATGAAATGATATACTGGCAGTGGCTGTAAAATGCTTGAATTTTTGGCAGAATTAATCGCAGGTATTCTCTTAGTAGTTCTATTATTACATTACCAGTAAATGTCATTATTTATTATCTCCAATTTTTCTATATTAATAAATATAGTATGAAAATATACCAAAGTTCTGAATTCAAAATTTTTATTTAGTCTGCTGAAAGGTTAATGAGGTATTTAAAAATAAATCAATCTTTGACACCAAAAGAGATACTGATATTCAGAGTAAAAATAAAACAGCCAAATTTCAGAACCAAAAGCTCTCATAAACTACATTCAACTAACATGTATATATGCTGTATTAAAGAGCAAAAGATGACATTATCAAAAGGAGTCTTAAACTTAAAAGTATATGAATTTTCAATATAAATGTCAAGTTATACCTTAACTGAAGTTGGTTTTATCATGTTATTTCAGGTGTGATCTAGCAAACTTGACGAAAAGACATGTAGTAATAGCTAGATTATCACAGCCTGCTAATTTGGGTAGTACCAGTCAAGAAGTACAACTGGTTATCTTGGTACTGACTCCTACTAAAGAGGTCAGTATAGCCGAAATCATTTATATGCTTTACTACTGTGCCAGATATCTTATTGCTACATGTAACAATAATCTGTTAAGTGTGTCAAGGGGTCAACCAAACATTTATAGAATGTAGTTTAAGTAATAAATATGTGATCTTAATTTTTTTGAAGTTTCTTTGAGATATGGGCCATGTCAGATAGAAAATAACTTTTTTTTTCATTCTTTGGATTTCATTGCAGTAAAAAATGTTCAGTGCAAGAAAATATAAGATGTAATCACTTGAAATGTCAGACATGTCGAAGATTATTGTAGGAAGCTGTCCTTTTTTTATGTTATAAACTTTGTTAGTTATTTTTCTGACTGTAACATCTAACTGCACAAGGAGATAATGTGTTGGAGTTTGTCAAAAATTAAGATTAAATATCTTATATTAAATTAATTAACTATATATTTGATGTTTTTGGAAGGTTGAACATGCAAATATAATATCAGAAATTGTTTAAACATTTTTCTATTTTAAAATGCAAATTTAATGTCTTTTAACAGAAAAGTACAAAGAGTGCCTTAGAAACAGCAAGAACATTTGCCACACTGTTTGTAGATATGGACTACAGACATAAACTATTAGAAGCTCCTACAGAGTTTGAATTCAAACAGTTACTACAGTTAAGGACCAAATTGTTAATCTCTGAACAAGGACTTCCGGAACACAGAAAATCTCATCTAGTCTTATCTGATTTTGCACAGGATGAAGCTGAGGTATTTTTCTTTTATTGTTTGCTTTGTATGGAAAATTTTTAATCTGCTAGAATCACAAGACATTATTATTGCCTTGCAAACAATATATGGGGTCTATATAGGATTGGCCCTGTCTGTCCATTTGTCTGTCTCTCTGACCACATATCTGGTTATCACATATCCTCCTATCTGTTCAATGGATTTCAAAGAAACTTTTTCACGAACTTTAGGCACAATGCGTAGATATGCACATAGGAATATATATCATCAAGACTCATTCCAAGGGCGATAATACATGGGGCAGGTTTTTATGTGAGTTTTGAGTATGTCTTGTTTGAATTTTGTAAAATGCATTTTTAAAGATATGTATATGGGAATTTATGTTGAAAGACTATTCCATTAACTTTTTAGCTCACCTGGCCCAAAGGGCCATGTGAGCTTTTGTCATCACTTTGTGTCTGTCGTCGTCTGTTAACTTTTTAGCTCACCTGGCCTAAAAGGCCATGTGAGCTTTTGCCATCACTTGGCGTCCGTCGTCCGTCCGTCCGTC
>JAULBM010066511.1:0-10172 GCA_032357055.1 Geukensia granosissima | reverse complement strand
CATGTGTCTAGGTCCAAAGACAAAAAAGTTATGGCCCGGACACGACTGTATTAGAAGAAGAAGAAGAAGAAGAAGAATAAGAAAAATATGGGGTAAACAATATGTCTCCCTTCTTCGAAGGGGAGACATAATATGACAACTGAAACAACCTGATTTGAATACATAAATGAATACTTTATAATGATCAGTAACTTTTTTCCCATAAGACACCATAAATTGTAAATACTACATACTGCAACTAAATTTGGTAAAATTAAAAAAATTTTCAGCAATTTCAAGAAAAGCTACCACATTTTAGCCAGTTTGGTCCTGAAATTAAAGAGCACATCAATTGCCAGTCATATATATCTATATAAGTTACATATTTTACATTATACACAAGATATAGAAATGTGATAACTGACAAGGACTGTGCTGTATGGTTTTGAAACTATTGAAAAATCTCAGGTTTTTGCACTAAATTGAAGATAACTAGAAAATTTAACAGAAAAATCAATGACATTTTTCTAACATCCTATGTTCTATCCTTGAGTTTTCCCCTGTAACACACTAAATTTTTTGGAAACGGTGGAGTTATCATACCTTGTCCTTTGATAACCATGGTAATTATAATCAATGTTGTGATGTACTTTCTCATCATAAAAAGTTTAAAATTATGAAGTGTGAATACCATAAAAGGTAAGGGGACTTGACTACATCTAATATCTAATCATAGACAATCCGTTTTACCAGCTGTTGAAAATATGAAGAAAATATTGGGCCTGAATAGACCATCTCATTCTACATGTACATACATACATGTATAGAGAATAGTTTATGTATTTATTCACTGGCTACAAACAGGTGTAATTAAAATGAAAGTGAATTAAAACTAAATGGTTGACAAGTAGAAAAACTTAGACAGCCCCTCATTAGTAAAATTAGTACTAAATTTTGGCAGTTATTGTTTTTATAGAGATTCTCTTACATTAGTACCCAATTTGATAATCATATTTTCTACAGTCTCTATCCATAGCGAGCTTTGGTGAAACATTTTAGGTTCAACTTCATGTATCAAGACCTTAGTAAATGCAAAATCTAAACTACATTTGAATCATTATACAAAATACAACAGATGAACCATTCAATTTTGTCAAATCAAAATTTAGATAATGTTTGACATACATTAAAGAATAGGCATCATTTAGGTCAAAGGACAGAAAAGCAAATATTCATTGAAAATTAGAGCCAAACTTCAATACATGACATATGTTTATCAATTCCTTTGTTTAATAAGCTAACAAATCTCCAATGTCTGATGTCATTTATAAAATAAGCTGTACAGTTTACTACTGTTATTATGCTGATTAAAATGGACTAGATTTTTTACTTATCCATAAATTCAAGAAATCTGCTCTTTTTGGTTTACTTACCTTCTATCCTTGGAAAGTAGTCCTGAAATCCACATGGCTGAAAAAGATAGAAAACTTAATTATATGCTATCAAATTCTCATAATTTGGCCAATTATTGTTATGTTTGAATATTATTTATTGTCACTATTCAATTTTTGGGTCCTTTAACAGCTTGCCTTGTTGTGTGGATATTTGTCAATTATTGAAGGCCTTAAGGCAACCTGAAGATGTTTGTAATTTATATGTTTTAAGATGGCTTTCTCATAAACTATCAAACCCATCTCCTTTTTCTAATTTCAAACAGATTACTAGCAAATTTGAAATACAGATGTTAGAAATTGAGTTTTTTTTATGTCTTAAGGGAAGGATAAATTCTAGAACAGCTGATTTTCAACATTAATTCAATATCCATTCTCCTTTGTAATACAGGTACATGTGTATTTTAAATCAAATGCATGGCAACTGCTAACGATAGTTCTTTTTTTGATAAATTTCTCTCAACCTACTCTGACAAATCTAAAGGTTTTACGCTGTACAGTAAATCTTTACACAACTGAAAAGTTTTTGATAATAATCTTTTTTCTTATCACACAGTTCTTGGTTTTATAAAAGACATGCTTCTACACTACTAACATGAAAGGGTTAATACTGCAATAAGGAAAAATTCTTAAAAAGGAACAAAAATTTCCCATAGACCTGCAAATCCAATCCTTTCATGAATATTTTATGCCAAATTCAAATTGAAACTACATTTTAAAAACTGTTTTACCATGTTTACAGTGGCTATGGAAGAGTTCCATGTATACAGCAGGTAGGACTACAATTTACCACCAGCAAACTATTACACTTACAGCAGATTTTCTTCTTTTGTGATCAACCATGTCAAGATTTGTATAAATCTGTCTTAACTGATCTACTGTGGTTATATTAGTAAATCCTAAACCTCTTGCAATGTCTTCTATTGGCCCTTGTCCAGAAACCAGGACGTGTTTATCATGAAACTGGCGAAACATTTTTAGTGGACTGTGAGACATTACAACTTGATCTTGATGAACCTGCAAAAAACAGAAGGGGAAAAAGTTACCGCACAAAATATTACAGATGAGCTATTTTTGAAATAGATGTATGTGAAGGTTAGGAAGAGCTCTTTATTTTACCAAACAATGTATAAAATTTTAATAAGATTTCCTTATACTCCTTAATGGCTTCAGGTATCCATGGTATCTTGACCATATTAAAAGTGGTGGTCAAATATTTTTAATTTACTGCTATAATAATCAAATGAAATCTTGGTTCTTAACTTATGTTCCTTGATAGAAAACTCAAAAACTTGAGTTAATTTTCAAAAGGTTTACTAATGATTAAAAAATTTCCAAGGTTCATTTGAAGGTCCGCCAATTTTTCAGATGGCATTATGTAACAATCTTCTGGGAAATTTGGGTACTTTTATTATCATAATATTAAAAATATAAACCAAACACTAACAAGCTAGAGTGAAAAGTTGAATAGTGAACAATGAACATACATGTATGTACATACGTTGTCAATGTTCAACACACAATTACTCATACACCTACTTTCATCCACCAGCAGGTTTGCTGAAGAAAAAAATTTGATGTAAAAAAATCCCAAATGCGCTAAGGTTTATACATACAAAAAATACAGGTTTCAAAAAAGCACTTCAATGCCACTTGTAAGAAGTTGGATATATTTCTTTAGGATTTATGTGCAGTTACCCTTATGGATACTTTATGAAGCTGGAGCCATTATTAGTACATTAAAGTAATGGGATATTAGTATTTACCTTAACTTTTAACCATTCTGACAACTGTTCTGCTTTCCTTTGTCTTAATGTGTTGCCAGCATTTGTCACAAAAAGAAGTGGGACATGAAATTTTCCATGTCTGTCTGTCAAATATTCAAATGCTTCTTTTGCTGCAGGAAGTAGGCGTTTCCCTCTCACAATCACACCATCGATGTCAAATAAAAAACCAAACTGTCCACCTCTCCTTGCCTAAAATAAATAAGAAAGGCACAATTTTTAAAATATGTGATATTCACTGTGTCTACAATATATTTTATTGCATATCATTTTTGAGGTTTCAGCTGAACATGCTGAATAACAAATTAAAAGGCTAAATAATAAAAAACCACTTGAATTACATTACTAGCAGTAGACCCTTATTGATCAATGATCTATTAAAATCTGTTGCATATTTAGAAACCTAATGTTCCAAACTTTCAATGATTCTTTTCCCTTGGAAAAGCATATATTTCAGGCTCCAAAGGATCATCCTCTCAGAGACATCATTTTTGTCTTCCATATCTTTTCTTTTAAGATTACTTGACAAAACTAGTTCATGAGCATCAAGAAGAATGACTCTAGGAAAGGGCAGGGTAATCTATTATGACCTTCCACAATTGACTGTTGAACTTTCCACAAAAAAAACTGAAGACGAATCCTGCCTATATTCTGGCCAAGGACAATATCTAATGAAGAGCTACTCAACCATTGCAACCAGGAGAGCATGGTTACAGTAATATTGAGAAGACTTTGTAATTAAACGATTATTAAAACCGCTCTTCACTGGACACCAGAAGGAAATAGGAAGCAAGGCAGGCCAAGAAATACCTGGTGACTAACCATAGAAGAAGAAATTAAGTTAATGGGAAACACCTGGGAAAAATTAGATAAGATGGCCAAAGACAGAGACAAATGGAGAGCCCTTGTTGCTACCTTACATGCCAATGGGCATAATGGGCAGTAAGTAAGTAAGTAACAATTGATTGTTGTGATGACAAACCAACTGATTTCTGATCAGAACACCATTATGTACATGAAGCATCAGGTTCCTGTCAGTTTTCTGTTTTGAAGCAAACAATTTCAATTAAAATCAGATCATGCACTGCAACTAAAATGTGTACTGAATCATGTAGCCAATGTCCTGGTTTTTTTGTTCAGGTGTTTTATATCCTGATATATTTCTTTCAGCAAACCCTTATAAATGATAAATGTCTGCTCCTGCTTTCTTTATTAAATCGTACTTTACTCTCTCTTATAATAATCAAAATGAAAAATTTCTTAACACCTTAAGTCTACAGTAGAAGGTAAAATAATACAAGAAGTGTATTAGTGTATCTAGTGTCAGTCAACTAAATTACAATAGGTGACCGTTCATAAAAGTTTGTACATGTATGTGTTACGAGTGATCTTAACTTACATACGCTATAAAGGACTAAGAGTATTTGTAAGTCTAACAACTTTTTGTGAAATGTTTGTCAGGATTTTTTAAGTGTATCTATGTGGACTAACAAGTGGTGATCCTGTTTTTCTGTCACATGACAAAAAAAAGATAGCATCCCAAGACATGTCAGTTGGTGATTGCCCCTTAAAATCTTCCTGACCATGTAATCATCCTGCGATTCAAACCCAATGGTTTTTTAATGATGAAAAGAGAGTTGTATTTCTTAACTTTAAGATATTTTACTAGTAAAAGATTCTTTGATGTTGCAGGTCATACAGTTTAGAGCAACTTTGTCAGATCAATTGGTGCAACAAACCATATAAAATAGCCTTTTCAGAAAAAAAAAACGTATAAAAGTCTGTTTGTATATCTATCAAATACTTATATCTTTATGTTAAATGTGAACCTAAATGCAATATAGCATGAAAATAGAAGAAGTTGTATGATTGTCCATGAAAGAGCCATCTAGAGAATATACATGATATAAATTTTTATCTACAGTCATGAAAGGATAACCCAAGGCCTCCAACAATGGACAAACCACAAGGAAAAGCAAGCTGCAAAAAGGTAAAAAAAATGTGATGACATTCAAATGTACAACTGGCCTTGATTAGGCCAAAAGGAGTTTGTTAAAAGTCACCAGACCGACCCAAACATGACAAAAATTTAATCACTTCTGGAAATTTTTGTTCTATTTTTGTGAATAAGTCTAAATCAAGTGAGGAAATCTTCTTTCAAATAGGTAACTTGGTTGATTCAAATCTATCTACATTTTGATAGAATAAGTTATTTAAAACAGTTTAATACAAATACTTTATGAGCACAAATTCATCAATAACATGTGGTTATGGCCCATAACAGTATTGATAATATTGTGATTATACAGATATATTGACCATCAACTGTTATAAAGCAACAGTATAAATTATACATTATTATTATTGTAGGAGACAATCCCTAGTTTTAAAGCAATTAATTATAAATTAGGACATTCTTAAAATAAATTGATGATTGGCTATTTAAAGGAGCATTAGTTTTAGATTGATTCTGAATCTTGGGACAATTTCTTATATTTTCTTAAATAAATATGTCTAACATGAACAATGAAGTAAGAAATGTTCTTCATTTTCAATTTGTCCTGAATAACATATTGTACAAAGACGTTCTGAAACTAGAATATTATTATATCATCCTTTTTCTATCATATGAGAATGGGAACTAGTGCAGATTTTTTAAATTGCAGCCTGCTCATTAATATTAGATATATTATCTACATAAGCTTGCCTATGTCCCATGTTGTTTGTGTTTCTAAGAAGTTAAATTTTGAAGATTGACAAATATTAGAGTTTTGATTCTGAAAATTTGATCCTTAAATAATAAGCATAACTGCACTAAAAACCAAAAATCTACTGACCTACCAACCCGCTTTTTTTGTCCTTAAAGCTAAACATACAACAGAAAAGACATAAAAAACCATTGCATGCAATGGAAAAATGAATTACATGTAGTTAGTTTTGAATCTGACCATACTATTTCTCAATTTATCAGAGAACTTTTAAGGTACCAAGCTAAAATTCACATGACTCACACCAGTGTATCTGAAATTTGTTGGAGATATTTAGCTATCACAAGTTAACATAATGTCTTTAAGGGTGTTTAGTTCTGCCTTAAAACTCCAATGTTCAATCAAGGATATTAAAAATGTATTCAAATGACCAGTTATGAATTGGTTTGTACTGCATGCTAAAATCTTAATGAAAAGTTTTTCTTAACTTAGATGTTGGGTTGTGTGTATTTTAGACTCTTTGGATGGCTGTATGGAGAAGGACAATCATGGAGCATCTCCTCTTTTCTGTATTTTACTTCATTTACTTACATTCAATGTACGAAATAAATATTGATCTAACTAGATGTGGATAATCAAGCCCCACATATTTGTTCAACTCAGTGGCTGTTTTAGGATCTAAAACAGATGTCTCCCCTTGGTATTTTGGAAGTACAAGTCTATTATAAAATTGAAGTAGAAGAGGTATGCTACATGTATCATCAAAAGGTAAATAAGTTCAGAGTCACACAATGAAAATGGCAACCCTACATCAAAAGACAGAACTGTTGAGGCCTAGACATGAAACTATGTACAATGTATGTCAAATAATTGAAAACTTTTACTTTGAGGTGAAAGGTCAAGGTCATATAAGGGTCATGACTGTATCTAATGATGATTCATTTGCATACAAAAATTGGAAACCCTACATCAAAAGACAGAACTGTTAAGGCCTAGACATGAAACTATGTACAATGTACGTCAACCATTTTTTTATCATAAAACTTTTCTATTTTGAAAATTGATTTTTGTTGTTTAACATCCAGCAGCAAATATTCCATTCATATTCAGGATGTGAACGAGTTGTCAAACAAAAAATCATATATAAGGGGTTTAGCAGGGAGTAAGGCTGGGGAATTTAATAGCCACTGGATGCCAAATTGGGACTGTTTGAGAAGGGGCAGGAAATTTAGTCAAAGCAACTGGTCACCTACAGACCACTCAATACAATTTGTTGCAAAGGGATCATTATTGTGCCAAGAGCGTGGCATTTACCCAACACAGGGCACTGCTTTAATGTTCCCGTCTCAGGGGAAGAATTTTTTACATCCCGCCCAACAATCGGACAGCCCTTTAGGAGGGGATATACCTCCTGGCGTAAAAAACCAAGCAACCAAATTCTTAACCCTGGCTTCTTTTGGGATGATTGAGTATTTATCATCCCACCCAACCAACGGAAGCCTCTTTTGCAGGGGTTCTATCTGCAGGCGGAGCAACACAACAGCTCAATACTATATCCCAGCCGCTCTCCGGGAGTCCATTTTTTTTAAGAATAAGAAGCCTTAGAAAAATGAAATGCATTTTTCATAGTCTTTGTGAACTCTGACTTTAGAAAAAAATTGTTGCATTTCCCTCTAATTTGCGTATAATGAGAAGTCTCAATTCAAAATTTTCATTTCTGCTCTATCAAAATACCACTCATTTGAGAGGTTGTTCCCCGAATGACGGTTGTGCCCAACCTGTGGAAGCGTGACACATGACCTATTTTGGTTAACGACAGAATTCAATTGTAATAAAGTGTTAAAACCCTAATATTTCTATTATTCAGTCATTGTGAAGAATTTTCAGACGCAAACGGCAAATCACAATATATTATATAGGATCGTTTGCGGAGAAATGTCAATCAGCTGATTCTTTATTTCCGAAATGATAATTTAACTCGACCCATTCGCAATAATATTGAACCAAAGTACTTTATATTACTTACGAAATCTGAAATTTGTTTGTTTTGTTGTCGTTTACACCAATTTTTGACCAATCTTTGAAGGCATGAGTTGGTAGTTTTGAGTTCTTGTAAATTCAACTTCCCAATAATCGACATTTCTTAAACTAATGACCTTCACCTCAAATAAACAATGTTGAAAGGTGTGACAAAATTATCCAATCAAAAAGATATTTACAAAGCCAAATGTAGACTGGTTCTATCATTTGACATTATTTGTAGCATAAATATCAAGTTGGAATTAACCGGTTTTCGGTTTGACGGAATGCTTCTGATCTAACCGTTACTTGAACGTAAAGATCAGATGATATCGATAGGCGATGACGCAATTATTGCATCATATACAAGATGTGGCAACAGCCACCCACCAAATGACAGTAGAATTTAAACTTTTAACAGTGTATATAGTATCCCTTTTTATATTTTGTTTTAATAACTGGATAGGAACGATTTTTCCTTTGCCAGTAGAAAAATTGAATGCGAGTCAACTCGCCCCCAAGACAGATCGCCCCTTCTAATTTGAGACAAGTGGCCCCCTCAGACACACGACAAGTCGCCCCTCAGTTGAAAGACTTACTGTTAAATCATATTTTACGTGTAACATTAACTTACGTTATTTATGAATAATATTTGTTAGATATTTGTACTGAGAATAAATGTTTACACTCATTTTCTGTCTGACACAGACTGCCATGACTGCTATCTTGTTAATTTTAAGACATGTTTGTTGGTGAAAATGAGCTGATACTTAATTATTACCTTTAATTAAATCAATGAAACAAGCTTTCAAATTAATTTGCTTAACTAGCTTGGATAGTTTACAGTAACTAATTAATCAAACAAGCCTACTTTGACATGACTTTTGATTAAGCCGGTCACTAGCTTGGATCGTTTACAGTGATTAAGAGTGATAATTGAACAAGCGTGACATGTTCAGTTCAACAATATCAAATCGGATGAATATGTATAAATACTGGAAAATCACCAAATCACTAACAGAAGAATTAATTAATATTGCAACCTTATAAATACCTGTCAAAATTTTAGTAAGAAAAACAAGCCATGTGTCCCATGGTGGAACGATGAGTGTTCGAAGGTTATAAAAATTAGAAACAAAGCAAGAAATAAAGCCCAACATTCAGGCAGGGGGAGGATTTCACATTTTACAAGGAAAAGGAAAATATGTGTAGAAATGTTTAAGGGAAAACACAGCATGAGTATTGGGAGAGTTACTGAGTAAGTTTTAATATCAAGAAAATGTTGGGGAAGGTTTCAAAATGTAAAAATATACCTGCTTTAAAGCACAATGGTAATCTAATTGACAATATTTCAGAAAAAGCAAACATATTTGCAGAAAAAATTTACACATGTTAGTAGTTCTAAAAACTTTGACCAAATCTTCAGAACAAAAAAAGAAAAGGTTGAAAATGAAGAAATCAATAAGTTTATAAACGATTATAAAAATAATTCAGAATGTTTTAATGAGAAATTTTCACTACAGGAACTGAAAGACGTAATAGCTGATACAAATAACAGTGCTCCGGGTAGAGACGGAATCAGCTATAATATGTTTAAACATATGACTGATAAAACTTTAGCTGTTTTTCTTCTGTTTATTAACAGAGTCTGGTTCCTACAAGTTTTGCCAAATGAATGGAAACATTCCATTATAATTCCTTGTCTGAAACATGGTAAAGATCCCAGTGATCCACTTTCATATCGCCCTATTTCTTTAACATCTAACTTCAGTAAAATATTTGAAAAAATGGTGAATAACAGACTTCGATGGTATCTTGAGAAAAACAATCTATATAATAAAAATCAGAGTGGTTTTAGAAAGAATCATAATACTATGGAACAATGTATAAGACTAGAGAATGACATACAGAAATCATTTTTGCGTAAACAAAACACAATAGGAGTTTTCATTGATTTTCAAAAGGCATTCGACATGTTGTGGAAACACGGTCTTTTAACTAAAATGAAATCTATTGGCATTAACGGAAATCTACTTGCATTTGTAAATAACTTTTTAACAAACAGATTTATTCAAGTCAAAATTGATGATACTTTCTCAGATATCTTCCTTTTAGAGAATGGGACACCTCAGGGGAGCTGTATCAGCCCCACACTGTTTAATATCATGGTTAATGATCTATCCGCATCTATTAAAAATTGTCAAATGTCCCAGTTTGCTGATGATGGAGCT
>JAULBM010066500.1:0-10172 GCA_032357055.1 Geukensia granosissima | reverse complement strand
ACATAGTTTAACATTGGACCCTATGGGGATTTTACATTTTCGTCAACTCCTTTGAAAATGCTAAGCCAGTTTTAACCAAACATTGGAGGAATAGACTTTGGATGGCCCTCTTTAAAATTAATGTTTGGTTTTTCGTGGCACTATCCATTAGGGCCATCATGGCCAATCATAGTTTAATATTGGACTCTCTGGGAATTTGCCACCATGGCCACACTTTGCCAAAAAACTTTGAGTCAGGTGAACGATTACAGGCTCCTTGGAGCCTCTAGTTAATTTCTAATTTAAAAAATAATCTTCTCTTAAATTTCTGATCCATCTGTTCTCTTCCAAATTTTATACAACGTTCTTTCCTGGCAAGAATCAGTGAGGAGTCTATGTCAGGTGAGCAATAAAGGCTCCTAGGAGCATCTAGTTTAGGTTTTGCAATCTGTATCCTTCATTGTTGGAGCACCACTTCATATTTGAAAGTGCACACATAGACCATTGTATTTTTTTTAAATTTAAGGTGGCAATATAATTTCTCTGTTTAAATCAAAATGAGTGTTTAAAAAGGAGAAGAGTAACAAATTCAGTCTTGGTCTGAGGACTTCTGTCTTCCAAACAATCAATAATTTAATATACATTGTACACAGTACGTCAGAAATATGTTCAGACTTAAAACTAACTTAAACCAGTTATTTTAAAAATAAACAAAACCGATCTCTAAATCATCCAAAGTGTTAAACAGAAACCAGTAAAGGGACATTCCTAATAACTGAAAGGCCATTCTTACAATACAATTGTTCAGATTGTAAAGCACTCTGATATATTACAAAGTATTTATTGATTCTTAACCTTTGTTTTCAGGGAGAGGCTGAAAGGGGTTTTAAATGTAAGTTATATATTTATGCCCCCACCGCTAAGCGGTCAGGGGCATTAAGTGTTACCCTCGTACGTACATCCGTCTGTACGTCTCAAGAATGGTTTCGGTTAAATAACTTTTGACAACATTGAAGGAATGATTTGAAATTTGGATATCTTGTTGGGGACCGCCAAGTTCAGATCAAGTTTGAATTTGTTGCACGTTGATAAAGGGGTTCTAGAGTTATGCCCCTTGAAATAGACAAATGTCAATAAATTTGAGGTTTCCGTTCAATAACATTTGACTACATGAAAGTAATGATTTGAAATTTTGATATGTTGTTTGGGATCACCAAATACAGATCAAGTTCGAATTTGGCGTGTTTTGCTTGAGGGGTTCTAGAGCTATGCCCCTAGAAATAGCAAAATTTCATCAAATTTGAGGTTTCCGTTCAATAACTTTTGACAAAATGGAAGGAATGATTTGAAATCTGGATATGTTGTTAGGGACCAACAAATACAGGTCAAAGAATTTGGCATGTTTTGCATGAGGGGTTCCAGGGTTATGCCCCTTGAAATAGCCAAATTTCATCAAATTTGAGGTTTCCGTTCAATAACTTTTGACAACATTGGAGGAATGATTTGAAATTTTGATATATTGTTGGAGACCACCAAGTTCAGATCAAGTTAGAATTTGGCGTGTTTTGCATGAGGGGTTCCAGGGTTATGCCCCTTGAAATAACCAAATTTCATCAAATTTGAGGTTTCCGTTCAATTACTTTTGAAAACATTCAACTTAGACATCCAAAAACCAGAAACATCTGCACATATCTAAAACAGGTAACAACATATTGTCTACTTTCAATCTTTCATCATAGCAGTAGTGTTACCCGCGTCTGTCTGTCTGTCCATGCGTACAGCCCTTTTTATTGCATGTATGTGGTACCACAGTTCTGTAATAGTTTCAACATCATGATGACTGTTTAGAATTAGATGGGTATTTAAAGGCTCCAAGGAGCCTGAAGTTTTACTTCTCTTTGACATCATGTTATAATATCAAGTTTCATTGCATTTTATGTAAAGTTGATAAGATTTTTATATAAATGTTGTATTGTCTTTTGTCCTTTTCGGTGTTAAATTAGAAATTAACCTCCTATTCTTGTGACTTATGATTAAAACACTAAAATCTATATTCATTAAGTACAGGTAATTCATCTTACTTTTTCCTTAGAAGATTAAAATGAATTAATATTATAATAAATATGATTTAAGGAGCAAAAAAATCTGTTTGCTGATGTAATAATCTTTATTGTCAGTTAATTTAGCAGAATGTGATTTTAATTTAGTTTACGGTAGTTTGTTTAATTACTGGGATAACAAGAACATATGGTAAATTTAGCTGTTATTATTTGTTCAGATTTTTACTTTTGATGAGACAGAAATTGCAAGAAAAATGGTCAGAATTACTTTGCCATTTAGTGTCACCTGAGAAACATGTCTCCCTTTTATCTCCTTGTTACCTGTCAGGTGAGATGCCCTTACTTAGGTACCAATTTAATTGTTTTGCCATCGCCATCTTGTCAGTTTTGATAGATGGTATTGAAGAGTTAATTTTCCTGTGTGTTCAATAGAAAGTCATGTCCTTTACCACAAAGCTGTCAATGTCCATATGCCTCTCTTTGACTCTGCCATTCATTCCTCCTATAAGACAAATAATTCAGATATTTCTCAATCTGCTTAGCAAATCTTGTATTTTTTATCAAACATGATTCATATTTCAACTAGAATGTCTTTTTGTTTTGCCAAGGTAAAAACTCTCAAAGGTAACATGAAATCTGAGGAAAAACATCTAAATCTTGTAAGATATCTAAAAGTTCTCTATTTCTCATTAGAAGCCACAATTGATTTTTATGAATAAATTACAGAATATTATTGATGTTGATTTTATATCAAAAACCTTAATTTATTTGATTATAAAGAAATATTGTTTATTTAGATAGTCCTTTTTATTCTGACATCTGTTATGTCATTCAAAAGATACCTGTTAAAAAAGATGAAACTGAATTGCTTTAAAATCAACTTTCATTTTGAAACAAGTCATGTGGAAGGTCATTATTCATAATATTTCATTAAAAATTTAATTTATTCAGTCCAATTTTTTTTTAAATCAAGGTCATAAGGTGAAATATTCTGCTTATTAAAACATTTTTATCAATAAAAGTATTTTTGGATTTTTAAACAAGGTGTGATGGTAATAGGAAGCAAAGTAAAATGGTAAATTATAAAATCTGATTTTTAAAAAATTTTCAGTATGTGTATTTAAGGATTTGGTTTTTCGAGATTTGATTTACTGTTTTTATGGGACCTATGCTTTAATGATATTTAACTTAGGTGAATTGCCTCCAACATGAATGATGATTTAAAGATTATATTCAATATTTTAAAGTTTTTTGAGAAACCAAATGTAGAATAGCCAAACTGAGGATAATTTTGTCTCAGGGGTAATTACAGTTTTTACCTTACCTAGAATTACAGGATAATATCAACCTTGTATGGTTGAGTGACAGTCTTCTCTAGTGTTGTATGATAATGTCATTTTTTATTTGATAGAGGTGTTACCTTACCTTATGTTCTAGAATAACATCAACTTTGTCTGAGAGAGTGACAGTATTCCTTAGTTTCACCGTGTAGTGTCAAAGTGTCAATTTTACATGGGGGAGTGACCAACTTACCTAGTGTCACAGGATAATGTCAACTTTGCCTCTTCTCTAATGTCATCTTTGCCTGATAGAGTTACAGTATAATGTCATCTTTGCCTGATAGAGTTGATACCTTACTTAGTGTCACAGGATAATGTCAGCTTTGCCTGGTAGAGTGATAGACCTTCCCTAGTGTCAAAGTATAATGTCATCATTGCCTGATAGATTTGATACCTTACTTAGTGTCACAGGATAATGTCAGCATTTCCTGGTAGAGTGATAGACCTTCCCTAGTGTCACAGTATAATGTCATCTTTGCCTGATAGAGTTGATACCTTACTTAGTGTCACATGATAATGTCAGCTTTGCCTGGTAGAGTGATAGATCTTCCCTAGTGTCACAGTATAATTTCATAATAGCCTGATAGATTTGATACCTTACTTAGTGTCTAAGTATAATGTTATCTTTTCCAGATAGATTTGATACCTTTCTTAGTGTCACAGGATAATGTCAGTATTGCCTGGTAGAGTGATAGACCTTCCCTAGTGTCACAGTATAATGTCATCTTTGCCTGATCAGTTGATACCTTACTGAGTGTCACAGGATAATGTCAGCTTTGCCTAGTAGAGTGATAGTCTTCTTTAGAGTGTCACAGTATAATGTCATCTTTGTCTAATAGAGATGATTCCTTACTTAGGGTCACAGTATAATGTCGGCTTTGCTTGGTAGAATGATAGACCTTCCCTAGTGTCACAGTATAATGCCATCATTGCCTGAAAGAGTTGATACCTTACTTAGTGTC
Organism: Geukensia granosissima; assembly: GCA_032357055.1. Lineage (NCBI taxonomy): Eukaryota > Metazoa > Mollusca > Bivalvia > Mytilida > Mytilidae > Geukensia > Geukensia granosissima. Next base: position 5,831 of record JAULBM010066500.1, on the reverse strand, counting down.
ACAGGATAATTTAAGCTTTGTCTGGTAGAATGGTCTTCTCTAGTGTCACAGTATAATGTCATCTTTGCCTGATTAAGTTGATACCTTACTTAGTGTCACAGAATAATGGCATCTTTGCTTGGTGGAGTGACAGTCTTCCCTATTGTCACAGTCTATGGTCTGATACAGTGACACAATTAAAAAATGTCACAGGATAATTTCATCTTAGCCTGGTATAGTGACCCCTTAAATAGAGCCACAGAATAATGTCAAATTTGCCTGATAAAGTGACACCCTTACTAAATGTCACAGGATGATAACTTTGCCTGCTTTAGTGACAATATTACCTGGAATTAGCTTTTTGTACCAGAAATATCTTACTTTTAAATAAAAGTTGCAACTAGTAAGCTAGCATTATGAAGTAAAAATAAATTAGCGTATTGTCATAGATTGATTTGATCAGTTTATCTCAACATTTCTACTTGTTAGCTCACCTGACCTTAAAGGACAAGGTGAGCCTTTGCCATCACTTGGCGCCACTCATCGGGCGTCTGTCCCTTGTCAGTCGTTGTAAACTTTTCTTTAAAGCTCTTCTCCTCTCGGAAACCACTGGGCCATTTTAAACCATACTTGGCAGAAATTGTCCTAAGGTTGTCCTCCTTCAGAATGGTGTCCAAACCTGATCCATAATCCAAGATGATTTAACATAGGATCCTTGGGGAAAATAAATTCAAGAGCTTCTTGTCTTGAAGCAATCAGCCATTTTAAACAAAATTTGACAGAATTTGTGCTCAGGTGGTCCTCTTTCAGAATAATGTCCCATGAATGGATTTGTAATCTAAGATGGCTGCCACTGCAGAACATAGTTTATCATGGGACCCTATGGGAATTTTACATTTTGGTCAACTCCTCTGAAACCTTTGAGTCAATTTTAACCAAACTTTGGCATTATGGTCCTTGGGTGTTCCTTTTTAAAAAATTATGTTCAATTTTGCCAGGTGCCATCTATCATGGCCACCATGGCTTGGCCTAGTTAAACATAGGGCCTAAGGGGATTTTACTTTTTCACCAACAACTCTGATACCCCTTGGCTAATTTTAACTAATTTTGGTGGATTGGTCCATACATTGGCATCTATAAATACTGTGTTTGGTTTTGTTGGTTGCCATTCAATATGGCTGCCATGGCCCTGCATAGTTTAACATTGAACCCTATGGGAATTTTTCATTTTTGACAACTCTTCTGAAACCTCAATGTAAAATTCCAATATTTCCAAATTTGACCCAGTGGAAATTTAACTGCTTTAATGTATATAAATAGCTTCAAATTTTCCTTTTGTCAAAACAGCTTTGAGCCAAGTGAGTGTTTACAGGCCCCTAGGAGCCTCTGGTGTAATATTTCCCATATATGTGATGAGGTTCTCTCTAATATGATGTAGTTGAATTGTTATTGACAGTTAAAGTTAAACAAATAATATTTTGAACTAACAGGGTCAAAATGAAAATCAGCTATAAGTAATCAGGAACCTTAAAAAAAAACTCTTATCCTTCATTGATGTTTCGGTAAAGCATTCCTAGTTTTTTGTTTAAAATGGTGTGGTTTGTTTATTACAGTATGGTTTGAATCAGATGCTGGAATTCATATTAATGACAAAATATGTTGAAATAATCATAATTTAAATTCTATTATTTGTTCATTGGCTTCCTTTGACAATGCTGGTGTGTTGGAAATTTTACTTTGCCTGTGGCAGTTTCTAGTGGAATGTTACAGTGCTGAGGATTTGTTGAACTAATTAATTGGTATTTATTTTGATTGAAGGCTAATCACTGCTCAGGTCTTTGATGAACTAATCATCAACAAATTAAAAACTGTCATTATTTTCATTCGTCATTTGGGATCTTGCATCATTGACGTTAAGGTTCTTACAGTTCCTGATCCTATTAACGGGTCAGCTAAATCCTCTCTATGCTCAGGGCACTTTTCTTTGTTTGCTTTGTTGAAAAACAATGATTTTTTTCACTGATATAAAAATAAGATGCTGGAAAACGGCAATGGAAATGAAAGTTTGTTCTACAAGTACCCAGTATACTTTTTTGCTTTTTAAAGGACTGCAAAAAATATGGTCACAATGAGGGGTCAAAGGGCTAAAAAAATGTAATTTTGCAGGAGATGAGAATTTTTATTTTTCGTCCCATTTTGATGGTGTTTTTTTTTTTGCATTTGATTCCTTTCAATAGAAGCTTTAAGGAGTATGTCAGCAGATTTTCTTTATCTTTTCTATCTTCAAAAGAAAGGATATGGAAAATATGCCAGAAAGAGACACAATCCACATCTTATCTGGATTTTGCACTGCATAATTTCACATTAAGCTGTCACCTTAGTTCAAAAGATTTTCATGGGGCACAAACAAGTTCTTAAAAAAAATAGCACCTTGCATTTCTCTCTTTTATCAAACATATTGTTAACAAAAGAGAAAATCAATTGTAAATGCCTAAATTTCACTGTTTCCAAACTAAAAAGGGGGTCAATTTCATATAATATGGATAAATATTATTTTTCATCCAATTTTTTTCCAAATGATTCCTCATGAAAAATGCAACAAAAGTTAAACTAAGCATTATTTTGCAGCATTTACTGATTTTTTTTATAACAGGGGTCAAAGGGTTAAAAATGTGATTTTGCAGAAGATGAGAATTTTTTATTTTTCATCCGATTTTAATGGGGTTTTTTGTATTTGATTCCTCTCAATGAGAGCTTTTAGCAGTATGTCAACATATTTCTCTGTCTCATACTGTTTGCAAGCTTATATGGGTTAAGTTGGAAAAAAATTCAATTTTGAATAATATGAAAAATGCTTCTTTTGCTATGTTTAGATCTTGGGTTTTCAATGTTTTGGTTCTAATGCTACTGATGAGTGGTTACTTCTTGAAATGTACCTATAGCATAGCCTTAAATTCTCCATACTTATTGAACATTGGTTATTTTGTAATTTGATGGGGTTCTCTCCAAATGATTCCTTATGAAAAATTTATCAAAAGTAACACCAGTTTATCACTTAAGATTCTTCTTTAATGATTGTTATGACCAAGATAATATTAAATTAGAATACATATAAACATGGGGAATAACTTGTGCTGGATCAATTATTTATGTAAAATATTTTCGTTGCAGAGAAATGCCCTTTAATATTCCAGAGGAATAACCATATTCACAGCTATATTATTGCTTACTTTTAATAATTATTTGGTATTTTTTCATATTCTATTCATATTCTATTCTCTGCAGAAATATACCTTTTTGCTCTTTTAAGATATTTTTTACAAAGAAAGCATTATAGAATACTGTTTTCAAGGGAAAACATATGTACATAGAAAGCACTACAAATTAAAGTGGTTACCTGCCCAAGGTCGGTGGTTCTCTCCGGGTACTCTGGCTTCCTCCACCAGTAAAACTGACCGCAGCGATATGACTGAAATATTGTTGAAAGTGGCATTAAACCCCATTCAAACAAACAAACAAAACAAATTAAAGTGTTTTTTAAAAGTTTTCCTGCTTATATTATTTTTAATCCTAGTGTATGCACACTAAAATAATCAAATAGAATATGAATTTGAAAACTATGATGTGCCAACTTCTTCTATCAAAAGTTGTTTGTTAGAACTGTACATAAGTTTAAATAATTCAACTGTAAAGCTTAACTTTTTAAATTTTTCTCAGCAGCAACAGAGATAAAAACTTATGACTTAAAAGAGCAATTAAAACAATATTGAATTTAAGGTAATATTTAAGACAGCAATGAAACTTTGCTTTTGCTGCTAGTTGTAGTTTGATGAAGAATTTGAATTAGGAACAGACAGACTGTTTAATTGTCACCTCTGTGTTAACAAATGCTTTTGTCTTTGATTACAAATCAAACATATTTTGTGAAGTCTTACAGTAAAATTATTTCTGTGGATTAGGATATTTTAGATGGTTTCAGGTGTTACGAGTTGGACCTCATGTGAGATTGTAGTAAAGATTCTCTGCTGGAAGTCTCTATTAAGTCTTCAGTATTCAATTGTTTAAACTAATATGTCACTGAGTTCTGACAAATAGTTTACCATTTTGTTGTTGTAAGGTCGCTGGGGGCTTAGTTGATCAATAATTCATAATATTATTGTAGCCTTTTCATGCTGTTTTCCTTTTCTTTGATTTGCTTGATTTTAATGACTTCCATGGAAATTTTTATGCAAAAAAATGAGACTTTATTTGCAATTCAATTAGTTATTTGTTTTGGTCCTGGATTCACTTGCAGTTTTATTCATGACCTTTTGAAGAAAGGCAATAGCCAGAATTAATAAATCTATATTTCTTAATTATAAAGTGGTGTGCCCGATAAAGAAGTCCTTCCTTTAAAAAAAATTAAAGTAGGTTATAACATTGATAAAAGTCATTTACATAGATTTAGTACAAAAATGCAAAATTCAGTGTTCTAATACTGGAACAAACATGCAGTCAAATCTTTCTACATTGACTTCGGGACAGGATGACTAGATTGGTCTTACCATGTTATATCAAACACTCACTTCACTGACCATCACTGGATATTAAAAAGGGCAATACAGCAGTTGTCTTTCATGCCATAAACTGCTTTCCTCTCCAGACCACCTAATTTTACCACCAGATATTTTTAAGGTTTATTACATGCCAACTACAAACATCTATAGGTTGCCTTCAATAATAGGCACATATTCACATCCTAGGGGCAGACTGTAAAAAGCCACCAAAAATTGAGCGATGAAATTCAAATGATCAACTAATGGCCAGATAAGTATACAATCTAAAAACAAATTACATTTGAACATAAAAACAATGACATCCACTGAATAACAGGTTCCTGGATTAGGAGAGGCACACAGAAATTTTGGTGAAGTTAAACGTGTTTGTGAGTACTCAACCCTCTCCCTAACCTAGGATAGTGATATGACAAAACAAAATAAAAACCATACTTAAAAAAACCAACTGCACAAGATTTAACTTTTGAAGTTATACATAGTATGCAGACAATATCAAATAAAACAAGAGTCAACAAGATGTACAGACCTGGAGAATGTACTCCATGTTTTGACAGCTAGTTTAAAATCCAAAAACAGTTGATAACAAACCTGGTTCTCTTAAGCTAAGATATCAATTAAAACATGTCTGGTTAGATTTAGTGTTAAAATATCACTAATAATCAAAGAAAATAAGGTACTGTGTAAGTACAAATATTAAAAAGCATCAACAGCATATTGGACAAAAATTTAAGAAAAAATTGGCTTAATTTAGTTAGATGTTATTGATCAGCGAGTCAATATTGATACCAAGACAATGTTTAAAGACCTTAAATTAATGTAATAAAGATAACCTTTATTTTTGCTTTTTATAAAAGTAATCTCTCATAAAGGATAGGAATTGAAGAAAGTCAAAAATTATGTGCCTCCAACAATGGTACAAATCTCAGTTTATGATTTATAAGGTGTGTTATATCTTTGGGTGATTGTAAATAAATGGTCTCCAAAATAACCATTTGAAAAATACTAAAATGTTAAACATGAGATATTTATTATCTCATGTTTAACATTTTAGCCTTTTACTTCATAATTGAAAATACATTTTGTACAGTTGTATTTTCACTGAGTCTGAATCCTTGTTATTCTGTTTATGAATAGCTTGCCACTGAGTCTGGTTCCCTGTTTTTTCTGTTTATGAATAGCTTGCCACTGAGTCTGGTTCCCTGTTATTCTGTTTTAGAATCACAAGACTAAATGATTAAGGTTAAAAGGTAGCCACATTTAAAAGGTAAAAACAAACCAAACGTAAACAATACAAAT
>JAULBM010066478.1:0-10173 GCA_032357055.1 Geukensia granosissima | reverse complement strand
CTCTGCTGTCTGTTATTGTCATATTGTACACATTGTTCTTTGCCATAGCATGTAATTATGCTTTATGCAAATAAACTTTTCATTCAATAAGCAAAAATATCTGCTAAAATTAATAAATTAACAAATAGATAAAAAATTTACCTTCACCAAAAAGCGTTGAACTTTGGTTGCTAGGACACCATGGGTAATTTAACCATCATTTAAACAGTCCTTGGACTTCAACATTACCCAAGTTTTAATATATTTTCTAGAAGTTTTTATTTCAATTTAACTATTATACCCCTGCAGATAAAGTTTGTGGTATATAGGAATCACCCTGTTGGTATCTCTGTCAATCCATCTGACCTCATACCTTCATCACAAGAACATAAGATACAATTTGTAGATATGCATATTCAGTTTACTACCATATATGGAAAGAGGTCATGAAAGGTCAAATAGCCATAAAACTCTTAATATTCATCAAAGGAATAATCTGAGCATGGAAATTACAGATATTGCAGATTTGAATAAAAATCCCAAGTTGCTTCAAGTTTCTATGCTCAGATTTTTTCCAGCAGCCAAATGAAGTTTTCTCACCTTGAACAATAGAATTCAACATTTTTGCTAAATTTGTTTGATTCTTTTGAAATATTGTTCAATAAATTTAAGTAATGGTTAGAATATATCTAAAAACTAAAATTGGAACTTTCAGAATTTTTTATTTTATAAGTATATGCAAATTTAGGAAACATTCCTCTTTTTGGTAGTGTTCTTGACTGTTGATCTCCACTCACTCTAAGGGCATATAATTTTGCTTGATTCCTTGTGTCAAATAACTAACTGAAGTAAAATATGTGAACTATGAAATTTTTACAACTGTTTGCTTTTGTGAAGTATAATCTTGCTTTAAACATGTATGTACATTATATTCTTCCACAGAAAAAATTAAACTGCCACTACCGTCAGCACAGCTCACATTGGAAATCGCCTTTTTTTTTCCGTTTTGAATATTTTAAAATGTGATGTTGGTGGCATACTTTTTACTGAAAATGTATCTAGGTATGTCGTCATTTTTTGTGCAAAATATTTTCTTCTTCATAAAGAGATTTTTTTACTACAGGTGAAAAATTGATTTGAATGGGAAAATTTCTGTAGTAAAATGTTGGTTCATTAAAAATCATATTATCTAAATAATGATTGTATTGCCATATATTTAGTGTTGAACTATGAATTTTATTTATTTGATCATAAAACAACCAAATTTTTGAATTTGTGATCTGAAAGGTACTATTAATAGCTAATTTACGAAAACCTGCTAAAGTGAGTTACCTCCCTTCTCCATGCAAAATCTCGTAGACAATGCAACCATCCCAGATTTGAAGAAACAATTGAATAAATTTGCACAACTATTGATAATGCATTAATGACTAAGTAAGACTGATATTTTTATAAAGCATGGGCCAATCCAAAAGTTTGAAATATGATAAAATTGAAAAAAGTGGGTATCTCAAGTAAACTGTGCTGACAGTAGAACATGGTGCATCTCTACAAACATAATTTAAGAATTAATAATTTCTACTTGGCCTTGGTGTTATAATCATTCATTATCTTTGTCCCATGAAGGTACTGTACTGGATGATCTACCTTTAAACTATAGAGACTGTCTAATTAGTTTTACAGGTGTAATGCACCTAATTTCTGTCTTAAAAATGTTCATTAACAGTTGTGGGAGTCTGTTACATAAATATTTATCAACAAACACTTTTTATCATTTTTTTTTTTATTTATTTGCCTGAAGTAACCTTCACTGTAAACATTATACAATTTTATTGAAAACATTTATGGTATTGGCCGAACCTTCAAATGTTTGTCCCAGATATAGCCTAGGCAATAAATTCTTAATTATTCTGTATCATCATAAATGATAACATAATCTGCAGTTTAAAGTTTTTCTTTTATGTGCACTTTTATTTTTTTTCTCTCCTGTGATTAAGTTGCACATTACTCTCTGTCAGCAGTGTTAGAATTGTAGAAAGCTTTTATGAGGACCAAACTTGATGTGCATATAGATTGTTGACTAAGCACATGAGATTTGTCCTTGACCTAATTTGCTTATCATACTAATATTGAATAAGACTGCGAGCATCTACATATTTATAGGGTCAAAGCTGTTTTTACAGATGAGACATTCCTCTTGTGTATTTATGAGAGGTTTATTTGCTTTACTTTGCTATTTGCAATTATTTGGACCCCTTCATTCTGTTTCGTATCTTGGTAAGACTGTGTCAGTTTTTCATTTGTTTTGCGTCAGGTCAAATTTTCAAAACCTATCTGCCCGTTCGCACAAAATCACACAAACACAACACGAGAACTTACATATTGCACTTATACAGCTTGTATTACCTGCATATATCTGAGGCCGTTATTTCTACATCGATGATCAACGATAGTGTGATGTTGAGATAATTTTTTTTCAATACTACAATTGCATGCAAATTATTTTCTGTGTTTGTTTTTGACATCAAAAGGCTTAAAACCTACCAGCACGTGGACACAAAACAAAGAAAAGCACAACTTTGGCCTAACTACTAGTAATCCATTTTACCCTTATAAACAAAGTTTGGAAGTACCCTGTATATAGGAATCACCCTCTCTGTCCATCTCCACATACCTTGTAAGCACATCTTCTTAACCATTTAATGGATTTAGTTGAAATTTTACATGAACATCAGACACAATGTGTTGATTTGCACATAGAGAGGAAATTCATCCGGGGCAGATAATCTATAGGTAGCCAGGGTATCTTTTGTGAGTATTGATTATGTCCTGCTTAATATGAATACACATTCTTAGAGTTAATTTTAAAATGCAAACAAATTTTTACAATTTGTTATCAAATAAGATGTAGCAATTGAGAATTAACAGTACATATCATTAGCAGTAGCAAAATGCATACTTAATTGAAACATATATGCATACATGTTTGGACGACTTAATTTATAACTTTTTAATATATTGCCTTTTTTACAAATATCAAGATAACAATTTCTTGGTTAACGATTATAAATTTTTTGGGAAAAAAATATATCCACTAAGACTTGTAAAGTAACATTTCTCTAATGATCATTTCATTTTATATATTTTTTGATGACATGAAATTTTTTTGTATCTCATATGTCATAACTAAATTGACTCCTTTTCATTGGTCACAAGTGGTTGACACCTTGCTAAACCTTGTTTCTTAAATTTGAAAAATAACTATCTCCATTTGATAAAAAATTGTAAACCACCCTAAATCTATCTATCACTACTTGGCTGGTGTCTGATGTTTATTAAGACACCATAAATCCAGCATTTGTCAGGTGCTGTTATGACACAAGAAAACAAACATTGAAGCCTGTGTGAATTTTTTTGCCAATATCAATACAAATTTAGTTTTTGTGTCAGCTGTGACGTTCATACAAATTATACATTACCTAAACTCATATCATCTTCTATCATTAAGACATCTGTTTGTAATTAAGAAGATTGAGATAATAAAATTATGATGTAATATTCTATATTTTGCAGGTATTATGTATTGTGTTTTTATTAAGAACAGTTCTGAATTTTGCTAGGCATTATGTTTTGGAACTTTCTCACACATCTTGCCAGTATCTTAATTATACCTATTCTATAACAAGTTAATTACCAAACTGTTAAAACTAAACTGAAGGTTTTGAATAGCACAAATACTCCTCTGTCAGATTCAATCTGGGTAAAAATACCACTGTATCTGAACAGAGAGGTTAAGATTTTGTTTTTTTTTGCATTGAGTAAAAGTGTAACAGTATATATAAAATTTGACTGATCTTTTGGCCCCTAGCATGTGTGATGAAGGTTAACCCAGATAAACGCTGTACACACAGTTAAATTTGACATTGTATATTTGTTATAAACGTATGTTAGGTGTGGATCATGTCTTTCTGGCATATATTTTGTATTATTTCTTTCAAATATGCATTTTTGGTCAAAGGAATAGTTATTAGTAGTCTAGAAAACAACTTGCTTGTCTGGGTACTCTATTTTGGCTTGCATTAATTATTCACTATTCTGTTTCAGAAATGAATGCTTTCTTGAAGTCAGTGCAGCAAGCAATCTACTTGCCTATCTGGGTACTTTTTCTTAGTTTGTATTAATTTGTCACCATCCTTTTTCAGAAATGAAAGCTTTCCTGAAGTCAGTACAGCAAGCAGTCTACTTGCCTATCTGGGTCCTTTCTCTTGGCTTGTATTTATTTTTCAATATTTCTGTTTCAGAAACGAGTGCTTTCTTGAAATCAGTGCAGCAAGTAATCAACTTGCCTGTCTGGGTACTTTCTCTTAGTTTATATTAATTTTTCTTTATTCTGTTTCAGAAACGAATGCTTTCCTGAAGTCTGTACAACAAGCCTTGTCAGTGTTATTGTTACGGATGCCAAACAGATATACTTTTACAGAATTGTTAGATAAATGGGTATGCAGAATGTTTTACTATTATAATTTATAATAATGTTTTAATATAGCCTAACCTTGTGTGCAGTAAATTAAAGGCTTCATTCCTTGTATGTGGAATGTTTTATTATTATAATTTAAAATTATGTTTTAATATAGCCTAACTTTGTGTGCAGAAAATCAAAGGCTTTCTTGTATGCAGAATGTTTTATTATTAAAATTTAAAATTATGTTTTAATATAGCCTAACCTTGTGTGTAGTAAATTAAAGGCTTCATTCCTTGTATTCCAATATTTAGCATGTTTATGGTCCACTGTCATGATGGCCATAACAGTCAAACTTAGTTTGATTGGGATTCTATTTGATTTTTTAAAAAATATTCTTGTCTAAAACTGCTGAGCAAATTCCAACAAAACTTTGATGAAATTGTTCTCACATGGTCTTTTACCACAATTGTATATGGCATCTCCACCAACCAAGATGGCCACTACAGCCAAAGTTAATTTAAAATTGGCACCTATAAAAAATTCACTTAAAATTTACAATTATCTTCTTGTCTGTAACTGCAGAGCAAATTAGAAACAAACTTTAGTGGTGCTCTTCCAAACTTGTATTTGGCATCCCCACATAGCAATCAAGATGGCTGCCACAGATGACTTCATTTAACATGGGGACTTAAATCCACTTAAAAATCAATTTGGACTGAAACTAGCTGAATCCATTTTAACCAAACTCTGGTGGAATGGTTCTTGGGCAGGGATGATATTTATATGAATGTTCATAGTCCATTTCTGACTTTTTATTTCAATTTCTGCCCAGGCTCAAAATAGTGTTTCTATGATAGGTTCTTAATGAAGTTTCCTCATTTCATCTTGATCTGACAAAAACATGGCCATCATGGACGATCGTTGTTTCTAATAAGTGTTTCCGTTAACGCAAATCTTTGCGTAATTTATGCTTAAAAAATGTCTTTACCCTCCCCAATTACTTTGAGGGTCATTCTGACCCAGCAAAATCAGGAATGAAAACCCCCTTTATGCAGTCAAATTATCACAAAATAGAGCTTTGAACTAATTCCAAATTTTGACGATTCAAAACTCAAAGTTTCAGTGAATCTATTCTCTAAAAAATTAGTCATTTTGCGTCTTTCAGACTTTCATTATATTAAACGGTAAGTCATAGGGCTGCAAAAATTTGATGTGCAGATCATTATAGTAAACAAGCATGGCTATGTTACTGAACTTTGGGTTTTCCAAGCCAAATAATCAAAATAATCAAAATATTGTGGCTGTTAAGGAGTTGGGGCATGATGAAAACACCAATAAACAATGAAATAAAACACATATATCCATTTTTAATATTTTATCATACATGTTTATTCATTCAATCATTAGAAATTGGTATTTAATTTTATCATTCAATATAGATCAAACAATGCAAACTGAAATATTGAAAGTTTACATGAATTTATTGATTTGGTTAACAAGGTTTGCAAATGTGACCCTTTAAAAATTCAATTGACCCTCAAAACACACACCAAGGGGTCATGATGAAACTAAGGTCAGAAAAGGTCCAAAACCACTGCTAATTGACCATAATATACAACAATATTTGTCAGGCAGCATCTATGCAAGATCCTTTCTAAAGTAAAACAACAATCTTGGCTTATATTGTTCATTTCATGTTTGTTTTTCAATTGGCCCAATATCAGGTGAGCAATACAGGCCCAGCTCTCTGAGCCTCTAGTTTTATTTTGCTGTCCCCCCTGAGATGCTACTTTCATGTAAAATCCCTATGTTTGGTCATATGAAAAAACCCATTGCATTGGAATTTATAAGATTCAGAATACATATAAAAATTATTTTCCCCCTATGTTAAAAAGTAATTTTTACAGTTTGCAAATAATAAAGTTAGCTTTTTCAGAGTTTGCCCACTTTTTCAAAGATTGTCAAGAATTTTATTTATCTTGTGACTATTTAGTAGAAGTCTTTAATTTCACCAGCAAAAATGTATTTAATGCAATTTATATTTCATGCCAAACATTTAATTATCAATTCATTATTAATCTATTTTCTAATTGCTATAATACATAGAGTATATTTATTGCATAGGGACTTATTTTATCAAGGTTCCTAGATAAATTAACAACATAAATAAATAGTTTGAATTTCTGAAAAACAGAATATATAAAGTTGCCAAATTGTAAGGAGGTCAACTGCACCTGTTTACCGTCCCAAGTATTCATCGTTGAAAATTCAATTTCTAGAAAATAAATGAGAGAAGTATTTGACTTCGGAAAGTAAATTACAGTGACAAATTATGATACAATAAAGTCAAGTATGGAAATGAAAAGATATGGGGTAAATGTCAGAGAGAATGCACTACTACCACAGAACAGGGAATTACTAGCTGGAGGTCTCCACAAAGCCCTGGAATACCTCTCCTTGTGAAAAGCTTTAAATTGCCCCAAATAAAAAATCATATATACATAAAATAATACTGCTCTCCCACTAATATTATCCAGAAATGTACATTTAACATACCATTTAACACAAAGACAAACCTATGACCACAATTCTTATTTTTTTGTAGGAGATGAGTGTGAGAAAAGCATGTGCAGCCTCAGTATGAGTATTGGTAGATCTGATAACTATGTGTACAGTGTACACCTGACAGTGCTGCTTCCTTACTAATTGTTCATTGAAATGTCACTGATACATTCATAAAATACTTCTTAATGAGGTCAGAACAAGTGGAGTGTGCATGACCGTGAACTAAAGAAGTCAGTCTGACATAAGAGATGGAGTTTGTGGCATAGATGGTGAAGAAATGAATTGTAATATTTTTGTACAATAAATGATATTTATGGTCATATCAACATGTTTTTCGGTTTATACTTATATCATTTTTCTTTGTTTTTTTATCCTTTAATCTGTAAAGAGTTATCTTGATTAGCTGTCTTAATCCTAACCCAAATTGTCATGGTAGTCATTGTCATATTTCATATTTGGTTTTGTATTTTGTCATGGTAGTCATCGTCATATTTCATATTTGGTTTTGTATTTTAAAAAACTAGAAGATTTTCCAGTGTGAAACCTCTGAGCCAATTGTAACAAAAGTATAGTGAAAAGGTTGTTTGGTTGCCTTGTACAAAAATTATATCTTGCACCCAAGATGGCAGTTATTACCAAAAATAGAAAATAAGTTGTCAGAAAACACTGAGACCATTGGAACCAATATGTATTGAATATTTACTCTATAGCCCTCCCCATCCTTCAAGCAATAGGGAACCCATTTCTTGAAAGAGAAAAATATTTAAAAACTTTCTCCTTTATAAGAGTTATGAGAAGTAAAGATATGGTGTAAATGGCAAGGAGATCGTGTCACATGTTAATAAGCAGATATCAGAAGTATATTTTTTCCTTTCAGAATTATCAGCAAAAATCAAACGTCATTCAAGACCCCATGTCCTATGGGAAATCCTAAGAACAACTTGACCAATTGGAATCATAATTAAGTGGATTGGACATTGGGGTTTGTCCTTTTAAAATGGCTTGGGCAGCAAAACTAAGAATCTAAGATGGTTGCCATAGCTAATACATTATAATTTTTTTCCTTTTGGGAAGTTAAGTTGGGAACCTTCTTAGATGAAACTGCTTGGTCAGTTGGGTTGTCATTAGGTGGTCCCCTTTCAAAATTTTATGTGACATTCTTACCCATCAACCAAGATGGTCATGACAGCCAAACAAATTGAATTTAGGTAACTATTGTAAAATTCATATAAAAATTCCCTTCTTTGTCACCTGCCAACTAAAAGAGGTTATACATTGATACCTTTGGTTTTGTCTATGGTCTATTCAAAGTGCTAGACTTAAAGCAAACTTAGTCGAAAGGCCCTTTCTGTCTGAAAAAAAACAGCTGTTACCCAAGATGGTTTCCCCAGCTTAAAAGAATATAAGTAAGGACTCATCATCTCTGAGGAAGATCATGTTATCATATTTCTTAGAACTGGTTGAATGGTTAAATAGTTGTCTGTGCAACTAGAAACCATGGTTATTAGCAATGTGTTATTAGTTGAGCAATACAGGTTTCTGTAAGTACAAGGTTCTAAAGACACACGCAGACACAATACTTGCAAGGGTTAGAAGGTGGTATGTAACTTCAAATAAATAGGGGCCTGGGTGGTCTAAATAGTTGATTTAAACTTACATATACAGATCACTGTAACCTATCACCAATACGGCGTGAGTTTGCGCCTGGGTTTGTACCCTTCAAAAAACAGGTTGCGTTTAACTCGCATCGCACATGATAAGGTATGTACTCCAGATTCCTCCACCAGTAAAACTGACTGCTGAAATATTGTTGAAGGTGACATTAAACCCCATTCAAACAAACAAACAAAATCAATTAAATTAATCATCTCGACTGTTAGGAACAGTTGTTAAAAAGGTTATCCTGGATATAAATCAGATGCGATAGAAAACTGAAGCGTGCCAGACAAAAAAAAATGAATGAGTTGACCGGCACAGCATTTTGATCTGCACATATAACACTAAAAACAAACGTTCATTTATAAAAAAATGCAGACCCCACCAATATAACGGGGATGAACTTGGGTGGTTCGGAAGGGTAAGCAGTTCCTCTCTCTGTAAAGACACCCGCCCATTGTCCATTAGTGAATTCAGCGTCATGAGATATAAGGAATTTGAAGGGTTTATAAGTAATTTATGTAATCAATACATGGTTGGGACTTTCAAATGTTCAGCAGGGGCTTTAGTAGTTCTGTGTCCGTAATGTTAATTTCTATTGGCCTTTTTATATTATAGTATGATGCTGTCTTCGGCATCGTTAGTGTCTGTAGACAGGTTGGTTTCCGCACAATAACTTTTGTTCTATTTACCAATCCTTTTGATATTTTGTACATTAATAATTGGTTCTAAATAAAGGTTGGTATTGATTTTTGGGGAACGAGCCCCACCAGTTATTTGGGGAGTGGCCAAAAGAGTTTTTTCTCTTATTTGAATGCGATTTCTCTATTTCTTGTCCAATTTTGATGGGAGTTTTTTCTTTGTATTTCCGATGAACATAATAGGCCACAAGCGTCATGACCTTTCTCATACTGTTATTTGGGTATGATGGGTCCAAAAATGTCCACACCCTAATTTTTGAAACTTTTTTATTTCTCATCCGATTTTGATGGGTTTTGCAAATGATTCCTTATGAAAAATGCAATAAAAGTTACTCCAAGCATTTTTTGTATAAAAGGTTTTAAAGGGTTTTAAAAATGCGATTTTGCAGGAGATGTGAAATTTTTATTTTTCATCCGATTTTGATGGGGTTTCATGCATTTGTTTCCTCTCAATGAGAGCTTTCAGTAGTATGTCAACAGATTTTCTCTATCTTTTACCGTTTTCAAGCTAAAAGGCGTAAAATTTGTGGTAGGGGAAATTCAATTTCGTATAATATGGAAAAATTTTATTTCTAATCCGATTTTGATTGGTTTATTTTCCAAATGATTCCTTTTGAAAAAAGTTAACAAAGTGACACCCGTGTTGAGGATAATACGAGTCAAAATGATCTATTATCCAGTCATTTCAATGTGTTTAGCACTTTACTGTGTTCAGCTCTATACTGTGTCTAGCACATTATAGTGTCCAACAAAATACTGTGTCCACACTTGACCAAAGGTTCATTTGTTCACCTTTCACATGTCAACATG
>JAULBM010066467.1:0-10173 GCA_032357055.1 Geukensia granosissima | reverse complement strand
TGGTATGGACTCTGGTTCATTGTTGAAGGCCATAATGGGACCTGTAGAAGTTAAAATTCTACTATCACTTGGTGGGTTGCTGTCTCATGGACAATCATGCCACATCTCCTATTTTTATAATAATAAAAAGTTTAAAAGTTGGGTTTTATAATGTTTAACACGTTAATGAGGTCCAAAACCTAATTGCTAATGTATATAAAATCCAAAATATGGAGCTACATCGATTAATACTGTATTATTGAAAAAGTGAGAGAACACCAAAGTGTCAGACAAAAGGAAACAAATCGATAGACAAAACAACCGTGAGAATAAGAACCGGAATAACAGGTCACATACCATAGACAAAAAAGTTTAAATTAATCTATAAGCAATGCGGATCACAGAAATATCTGTTTGCGAAACCATTCCGTCCGTAATGTCAAGCAGTTCCTGTATCTTATAAAATATACAACATTTACTCAATATTGACAGTCTTCCCTTTGGTTTCTTCGAATTCCCTTTAAATGACTACAGCATACTCTAGCTAATCTGGTTATTCCTACATTAATTATTCCTCGAAATAAACCTAGAGAGTTAACTTATTACAAACCGAAGAAATTTAATTTTCCAATTGTAAACTTCCCATATTAAAATGGCAATATTTTTTCTCCCTTTGCCTATAGGTTTTTTGCGTGGCAGTTGATTCGATAGTCTCGTGCCTAAACCAAATATAATTTCAGAATGAGAGTATTGCTGTTGGCATGACAATTACTACAACAAAGATAAATCCAATAAAAATTAAAACTCCCTTCTAAGATTTTATGGTCGCTATCATGAATAGGTTGACCGGTTTTGTATCAGTCCATATAAACTAGTTGTAGATCTGTAAACGGTAATTTAACGTTAAATGTGACCATTCTCGCATTGACGATAAACCGGATGAAAGTTAGGTGATTCCAAGACGGGTGCCGCCGACAGGATGGAGGATTTGTTTTAACCTTGCGGGAGCACCTGGCCCTACTCCTGTTTTGTAAAGTAATTCATAGGGCCCACGCATATGTTTTTTTTTCATTCCGTTGTCTCCTTTTGATTGTTTCGAGTTTGAATAGGAATTCTACATTATTAAAGGACCTGACGCACTGCCCGTTTGTACAATGCTAATATTTATTTTAGGGTCTGGAAAAGTCTATTTTATGTATAAGATTTTTATAGGTATTATAAAGTAATGAACGATTAGATTTAGGTTAACCATGTATTTTGTCTTTTACAGTGCAGCTGGTAAAAAAACACAAGGAAGAGGAATCAATAATAAGTTTAAATAAAACGAATTTGAAAATTCTAGATTTTGTTTTTCTGAAATTATTTGCATCTTGTTTCTTCAAAATAAGATTACATAGGATACCTTTATAACTTTAAACCTACAAACAGTGATTTCTCTGACAAACTTCTTCTGTACTGATAAGGGACAAAATGATAAAAAATCAAAATATTTAAAGAAAAAAAACATACAAAAATTCTCGGTAAATATGAAACAAAATCCGTCTATTAAGAGTTTCAACCGCGCTTCGCAATAAAATCCTGAAGTTGTTTCTAGTTTTATCATTTTCAAAATTTTGACACCTATGCCCTAATTAAACACAAAACTTTGGATGTGTGCGACATGTTTTTGAAGAACAAGATAAAATTAAGGACAATTCATGAGATACTTATTATTTTATTAATACACGATTTTTAATTGGGGCAATTTAGAACTCTTAACAAGGAGTGGTATTCAACCTTTGTTGAAGGCATTTTGTAGACCTCTTGATCTGTATTTTTTCCCGTGGTGCAGCCATTACCCCATATCTTTTCATACAGACAACATTTATTCTTTTAAACGTTTATATTTTTGTACACACTATTTGTTAAAATAAGACATTATTCAACTAAAAATCCACTTCAATGTAATTTCTAGTGCTTTTTACGTTTTCAAATTGATGAATAACAGCAGGCACAGAAAACGATGATTCATAACGGCAATTGCAATGTTTTAAAAACACTGCCGTTGGTCCTCTAGGATATTTGCCAGCTCAGTTGTCAGACTGCCTAACTAAGGGACCGTCTTGTAGTTCATCTGTTTATTATCTGCCCTTTCAAGCTATAGTCATTACAGAAAATCTTGATCTCACTGTGTTTGTTTAAACGCTGTTTTTTATTATTAGTTTATTACTGTTAGGCAACTTATTATAGATTTCGTTAGATTTCTTTGCCCGTATTTCTCGGTAATTAGTATGCTTCAATGCACAAATGTATTGTCGTCGACCTCTAGCAAAGAATTTCGTTCAAGCCGAAGCTATGGGCCGTCTTGAACTTACAGTGTGATTTTTCAATCTGTGTTGAAGGCCTCACTGTGAATTTGAGATGACGAACAGCAATCAAAGCCCTTTTCCGTTGCTTTGAATAAATTTGTGTATATGGATTTTTGTGTCATGAGTATTTTTATACCATATACTTTGTTTACAGCAATTTGCGGATACTGACATTAAGGAGTGGCTTCAGTAGTAATCAGTTGTTCTGCCCTGTGTGTATATGTGTACTGATCTTTTTTGGCTCTAGCTCGGATACTGTCTGTTTTTTTTTATTTTGAAGAGAGGCTACTTCTTCAAATACGTATAAACCATAGAAACAATTACAATTCAGACTGTATTTACATAACATTGGTAAACTTTATATTTATTGATGATTTTGTCGTAAAATACGAAACAAAACTTAAATTAAC
This sequence comes from Geukensia granosissima, assembly GCA_032357055.1. NCBI lineage: Eukaryota > Metazoa > Mollusca > Bivalvia > Mytilida > Mytilidae > Geukensia > Geukensia granosissima. The sequence continues at coordinate 7,436 of JAULBM010066467.1, read as the reverse complement.
TTGATTAAAGAATTAAAATCTTATATTGGCAGCAGTTGTTCTGCGTATTTCTTCACCGTCTTAAAAGTCGAAAATATAAATATATCGCCTTAATTTGCTTAAAAGATTTCCACCAAAGAAACCAATGATATCAATGTTATAACATGTATAATGAAGTTCTGTTTACAACAGGCAAAGGAACTCTTCCTGAAAGGGAAAGGAGGAGAAAACCGGAGGGTGTGCCTAAAATCGCGACAAATATTGAAATCAAATTGGTTTAGAGTATATGACGTATCTTGTGTGCTGTTGTCAGTTTGCTGTAGCTCTTGTCATGGGTGACAGGTTTTTAGCTTTTGTGTGCTTTTAATTTACCTGGATATTTAAAATCAGCGTTAGAGATAAATATTATAGATTAAGCAAAATCGTATTGTAGTTGATTTCCTAAAATAGACACACAAAGGAAACAGTTGATTGCATTTATATTCTTATAATATTGTGTAATTAATGAGGGATATCGATAATCTAGTAGGAAAACAGGTGTACTCTTCTCAATCTATTATTTATATATAAATGTCTTTATCATATTAAAAAAGGACGAATATGGAATACATGCATATGCCAGAAAAATACAATCGATTAACCTGTATCAGACTCGCTAGGGGCCATAAAAATTAAGATGTGTACGTCACAAACTGTTGAATTTCGTTCATTAGATTACCGTAGGGCACGAAACAAATTCTTTTAAAAAGTGCCTTACATAATTTGATGTTTAATATTTTTGCAAAATTGAAATCACATCTTTTGGATTTAATTTACCATTTCGAAAAAATCGCTTGATTTAGTGATTTTAAGTGTTCAAATTCAGCTTAAATCGTCAAATATTTACTAGTATTGGCCGCATCTGTGTTAAACTTCAGTTTTTTTCATTAATTATATTCAGTAAATTACATTATCTTATATTTGTAAATATTTTGTGAAACACACATGCGGCCAGTCCGATTAGAGCTTAAATCTTCCATAATAAAAAAATATTAACATTCTAAGAAATTAACCTTTTTATGGCGTCACCATTTATGCATGTCCACTACTATGCCGAATTAAATCTAGACGTATTGAGAACATTAATTCTTTTCTTTATTTAACAAACACTTTTAGATAATAAACTATTTACTAAAGGCTTTTTGTTTTGTAGACCATCTCCATTGCCTTAACTTTTGTTTCTAATATAACTCATGCAAGACAACGTTGCCAAATTATTTTCCTAAGTCTTTATTCTGGAAAATAGTTTGTTCAACGTAAAAAAAAAAACTAGGTCCCATGAAACCTCTCCCTTTATCCTGAAATAACTAATACGTGATTAGAAAAGTAACACTTCGGCAGGTGTCTTTAAAGAGCTAGGCACTGCTTATCCTTCCGAACTACCTGTGTTCACCCGAATATTTTTATTGATCATTAGTAGTTATATCTGTTTTAATAATATTTGTGCACAAATAGTGAGGTTCCGTCATATTCGTATTTCTGAGATTACCGTGTATGTAGACTTGTCTCCTTTTTCTGGCCTTTTGCTTTCCTTTCGCTTCCTCCTGTAGTCAATTTAACTCTTAGATGACGGCATACTTGTTTCCTTTAGGGAATGGATGTGCTGTGGTCTTTTTTGGCGCGGATCTGTGGTATCTCGGCTTGCTTTATATAATGAAAAGGTGATTTAGAACAATTCACAAAGATTGGTATTCCACCCTGTTCAAGGCCTTGTGGAAACCTCTAAATTTGTAAATTCTTCTGCTTTTCTCGTGGTTGGAGTGCAGTCTTCATGACATATTTACCCCGTCTCTTTCCATTTTCATATCACATCATTATGTTCTTACTAATTGTCCTTCTTCATTTTAAAAGAATTGTCATTGACAACCGTAGTAAATTGTGTTATTAATTTATTTTTGCGATGTAATGATTTATATTTAACAAACAAAACAAATCACTTTTAACGAATAGTCTTATTGCATTTAATATAATGGGTATGTGCGGCAAGGGCCTTTTTTGGCCCCAACTATGGAAACAAATTAAAATTGCATCACGACTTCAATTCCTGTTGCATTCTGCAGTTAAAACATTGCAATAAAACTAATCAAAATAATTTTTCGGAAATTCCAACAAATAAATGGATTTTCAGTGTTTCAAAGTAGTCCAATTTGAGCAATTTCAGTAAAATCGGTGAAAAACAGCTAATTTACATCCAGTTTTTGGGTCTTAAAACTATGAGCGCAAAGGGCTACCACTTTTTCCTTTGTATCTTAGATGTCTTCATAAAACAAAAAATATATTCAAAAACACGGTGGTGGAGGTTTGCGGTCTTTAAAATCTATACCAAAATATAGCTTAAAATGGGCATTATCGGCATTTTTAAGGTATTTTACGAAAAAGCTCGATTTGGCCAACTTTTGACTACCCAGATTCCCACGGTCGTGCAAATGTTTCAAAAATATTCTACCTTTGAATAATTTGGATGTGTTCTGATATGTTCTAACCCTGTTTTCAATAGATTTGAAAATCTTCGATTAATAAGGCCCTTACCGCTCATAGTCGTTTAAAACAATTTTGTCCTCACAATTTTAAATCCAGAACATTTTTTGTTTATCAGTCTATTGTTTCTTGGTGAATCTTATTTTATCTACCATCAAACTTATCATATTATTTCATGTGTAAGTTATTCTACAAATTAAAGAAACTTACCTAATTATCTCTCTAATAATAACAATCCAAACTCCATCATGTCCAAACTTAAAATGTCTTCGGCGGCCATCCATACCAATGCAACTTGGGTCGTATTAGGTCGATTAATTTTGAAAACAGGTGTAAGGAGTGATAATATTACAACACCCCTGACATCTGTCCTCACAAACTGTCGACATGTATAACACATTATCTTTACATATTGTTGAAAAGTAAAATTACTCTGAACTCTGGAATTGCACACTGTCACTTGAACACATTCCTGACATCAATTATAAATTATCGACGATTACAACACCCGTGATTTCGATCCTCACAAACTATCGACGAGTACATCAGTCCTCGCACACTGTCGACTAGAATAACACCACTGATAATACTCACATCCTGTCGACGACAACTACACAGATGGCATCCCTTTTCACATAGCATTCACGAGAACAACACCACTGATTTCAATCCTCAAACAGTGTCGACTAGAACAGAATCCCTGACATCATTCCTTATACACTGTGGACGAGAACAACACCCCAAATATCAGACCAACACCCCTGACATTAGTCTGCAGCACTGTAAACGAGAACCTGTCGAAGAATACAACATCCCTGACATCAATCCTAGCACAACGACGGAGAGAACATCACCCTTGACATCAATCCTTGCACACTGACGGAGAGTACATCACCACTGATTTCAATCTTAGCACACTGAATAGAGTACATCACCACTGACATCAATCCTAGCACACTGACGAAGAGTAAAACACCCCTGACATCAATTCTAGCACACTGACGAAGAGTACATCACCCCTGACATAAATTTTAGCACACTGACGAAGAGTACTTCACCCCTGACATCAATTCTAGCACACTGAAGGAGAGTAGATCACCCCAAATATTAGTCTACATACCCTGTCGACGAGTGTAGCACCACTGGCATTAATCCGCACACAAAATCGACGAGAACAACAATCCTACCAGTCTTCAAACACTGTCGAAGCGAACAACTCCCCTGACATAATCTTCATACACTGTCGACGAAACCATCAATCCTAACATCAGTCTGATAACACTGTCGAAAAAGACAACACCTCATATACCAATCCTCAAACCCTGTCGATGCGTACATTACCCCTGACACCAATCTGCATACACGTTTGACAAGAACATACCCCTGACACACTTGCTCTAACCGCAATCATAAGAACCTGTCGACCATTTTAAAATTCCAATCGACCTTATCATACTTTTACCAAGATTCATATCTAATTTCTGTAAATATCTTTCTTTTATTCTCATTTGTGTTGACGTCAAATAGCTAATGACATTATTCGGTTATTTGAATTCAATGAAACTCAAATATATATTGAACGATTAATTTGACACATAAATGTGTGCTTTATTGGTGTGCATTTGAAAACTTTCAAAACGTTCTACAGATATGAGAATACTAAGAAAATACAGTAAGATGATTCCAGAGGATCGATGTAGACCGTTATGACAAAAAGGTCTTAATAAGATCTTACCAAGCATCCAATGTCCTTTTTCTTGGACGACTCAGAATAGTTATTCATGGTCACACGATAGAGCCTAGGAGAATGTTAGGCGATCGTTTACTGAAGTAACAATTTTGCGATTGGATGTTTTCTTACGAAAAATACAAAAATGATTAAAAACCGCTGGAATAGTGGCTTTTAAATTCTACGATGTGAATTTGAACCTACAATTTCAAAATTGTAAAAATTTTAATCGTGGTTTAATGATATTCATGTGTGTTGTGCCTTGCAAGGGAAATTCTTCAAACATAATATTATATAAAGTTGTGAATAATTTTTCGGATGGATCAAGTAAGCTAAAGACCTATGTGATCAAACAGACATTTAGCTATCCCTGGTTACTTTCGGTGTCAAGATAGAAAAATCTTTGGTTTGTTTAACCATTTATGGACACTAAATAGTATAGTTTGTTCAACCAGGTATAGACTTTATGGCAGAAATGCGTCAGTATAATGTATACATGTATCTGTTGCTCTATTCGTGTTCCAGGCAAGCGGTTCTGTTCAACAGATATTCATCACCACTACCCATCATCAAAAAAATAAACAAATAGAAAAAAACGTGCCGATGTTGTGCGCCAAGCGATAAGACACCGTCGGAGCTAACTGATTTTCAAGCTGTTGGTATTCTGATAGCTACGCAGGTATGTTAAGGCGAATCGCATAAATTCTGCTTTTCCAAAGGCGCTTTTAACTACAAATGTTATTAAGGTATTAGAAGCATTTTATGCATATATTTTCGTAATATGTGCCATAACTTTAAAGAATAGATGTAGATGAAACTACTTGTGGTACCCTAGTCAACAAAATGAAAGTGAAAGAAGTCACGTGACAAAAATCGGTCAGCATCTCGATTCCTTATAAAATGCAAAAGTCAGAGGGCATGCGATCCATAAAGAAAAACAATCCTTACCTTTTTTCACAAACTGCTGTAGGAAAAATTTCTAGTAATGAATAAAACGGAAATACCTTTTTTCGTTGTTGTTTACCTAAAAAGTCGATGTTTTGCCGAAATAATGCTTCCCAAAGGTTTAAGCTTTAAATTTATCATTTTCCGATAGCAGTTTTCAGAAAGGTGAATTTTTTAGCTTTTTATTCGTGTATAAAATTTATAAATCGATTTAGGGCATGTTCTCTGACTTATGACTTGAAACTTCATCATGATACTCCATTTTTAACGCACCGTTGTTTACAAACGCTCAAAGGAATTTGACCAAGGGAGAGTTATAACGTCATATGACGCCGAACAAATATATTTGCAATTTGGCGACTTATTTAATTATCTGTTCACTGTTTTATACCGGTCTACAAATAAAAGATATATCTTAAAATTCCACTCGTCCTCTATTCCGAATGGTCTTGGATCGTGTTACAGGAGAACGGGGGAAGGGGGTGGGGGTTACGCCACAACCCGACATTACGTGGATTTAAGTATACTATATCACAGATCTCTTCTTTTTTCATTCTGTGTTGTATCTACTTTGGTGTATTGAATAAAGTGCATGTGTATGCTTGGGTATTTTTGGGGGTTCATTACTCATGAATTTTAACTGTATTATAGTAACAGTTTTTTTCCATTTTACTATTATACTAATCAATAAAATTTTCATGTTTTCTCCAATAATTATGTGAAGATTAGATTTTCTCCTTTCTCATATCCTTCACCTACTCTTTTGTATTCTTTATACTGTAATCATGGTCATGACACAAAAAAACCTCCCTTTGATTATATCTTAATAATGGTGTGGTACATGTGTGTAACTTAACAGTTACGATGACCAGTAGAGGTACTAAGAAAATTCAGACAAGATTGCATATGTTTAAAAGCATTCTTCAAAAAAAACAACGAATTTTCTGCTGAAACAATATTACCTTTTACCTTTTACCTCAGTATGTCTATTATTAAGAACCAACCATTTAACTGTCAGGAGGGTTATGGTTTTTTTCTCAGAAAAAAATCTTTGTGTGCACAACATGAAGAATAATTTAGCTTATGCAGCATTTAGTCAATTTTTTTTTCTCAAAATTTTTACATGATTATGCTTTATTGTGGGAATACATGATATAAGGGATCCAACTTATTAAAATATGTGATGTCATGTCTAAATCATCAAACAATTTATATTGACACTCATATGCATTGATAGCCATATCAATAGTTTCAGATATTTAACTTATTTTAATGTGTGCATTTACACTTGCCAGTAAATAAACATTATTTTTTTTACCCATTCTGTTCTTTAAATAACCTTGCTATGAATTTACATGAAATGTATGTGTCTTACTAAGAAAAGTAATATGTACAACGCATAAGATGCTCCAAAGAAATTGTTAGATACTTTTTACATTACATTTTTGTTGCAGTTAAAAAATGAATATAAAAAGAACAAAGTGATAATTGGTTGAACTTTAATCAAAGATTTGTCATGAATGTAACCATGAATTAAAATCTATTCCGTCCTGATTTACAATACAATACTTCTATTTCCATAAGAATATGCCTGACAAGTATGGGGTTATAGTAAGAGTTAGTGTTTTCAAGTAAAAATATTCTCATTAATGTCAAAACTGATTCTCACTAAAACAGAGTTGATTTTCTTCAACTTAAATTTGATGAAATTATTTTAAAGAAGAAATTATCACTTTCTGGGAAAAGATATTATGACATGTATGATATCCATGTTGTATATTAATATCTGTAATCTTTCTGCATGATGCTAATTCCACAGTAAAGGGAAAAATCTTTTTTTTTTAATTAAAACAGAAGTTGCATATCCATCATTGTCCATGTTTTTTGTTATAAATATCCACTTTCTTCATATTTGAAGTTCTGGTCACATTAAAGAAGCTTAGGTTAGCTTTTTATATTTTCATTTTTTAATTCTTTCATACATGTTTTATGCTGGTATATAATAAAGTTCATTTTCTCTTTTTAAATATAAACTCCAATCATATCTTGTCACAACTATGATCAGCACATGGTAGAAATGTTTTGCACTCCTTTTTTATAAAAGATCCTAAAACGCATTTCCTTTCAAAATATTGTTGCAATCTTATTTTGTGATCACTTATATACAGTAACACAGAAGAACCATATATATATATATATATATATATATATATATATATATATATATATATATCTAAAAAAAACACGCCCGCACAAAAGATAAATT
>JAULBM010066456.1:0-10173 GCA_032357055.1 Geukensia granosissima | reverse complement strand
GGCCTTCTCAATTTAATAATAAATAAAACAGATTGCATTGAGAATTGGTCGATATTGTGCATATTCACAAAACAGATGGAGTATCTCTTGATATGGGTATTACCCATATCTTTTCTTGTTTAAAACTGGAATATGGTATATTTACGAATCTATCTTTTTCGAAAGCCGATTAATTTTGTCTGATCCCAAATATAAACTTGACAATGCACATAAAAAGGCAGAAAGTGACAATCCTGTATGATCTGATAAGTTAACACTCGTTTTACGGTAGGGTATGAGGTCGTGGGTTTTAAGGCAGTGGGTTTTATGTTTTTTCCATCGTCATAAGGTTTCTGTTTAGTTTCCCTTGTCATATTCTCGAGTTTTATCTGTAATCATCTGATTGACCTTCAGAAATTTTTTTCGCTTCTCCTTATTCAAATTTTCCCGCCATCAAAAGATATTCGAATCTTAATATTGAGATAAAATGAACTGAATAACAATATCTTGTATTTCATTTCAAACATCAAATATCATAAATAACGTAAAGTTACTTACTATTTTTAATGTGTATCTTACTTTGTCAGAGACAATTTTGTACAACACTTTAATTTTTTCTTCAAAAATAGATATACAATATTAGGTTTTTATTTCGGAAATAAAGACAACAGGAAGAGAAAAAAACACCAAGCTGCAGTATGAATTTCTATATCATGCAAGTCATGTCAAAGTACGCTAGAAAGAGAGAATGTTAAGCCGACAGAAATAATAGATCATTTCGTTTAAATATTTTGTTTAAGCAATGTAGGACCTAATGATCGATGAACTTGTTATACAATAATGCACAAAAAACCACTTCAAACAAGTAGAAAAATACTATAAGATTTCAACTGCGTCAAAACCAAGACACGGGGAATAGGAAAGGGTGTGAAAGACAGATTTCCGTATCTCTCGTGACGAATTTCAATAAACAGATGTAACATGTAAAAATGAGAATTAAACTCATATACATGTTCTTTGCACCAGTTTAATATTCACTAACAAGTAATTTGAATAATGATTTTATGTTTTTCAATTTCTAACTCACCCTGGTTTTTTGTAGGTTCGTGTTACTCCATTTAGTTTTCAGTGGAGTATTGTGTGATCTATGTTTGTCTTTCTTTTCATTTTTTTACCATGGCCTTGTCTGTCTTCCGACTTCGATTTCTGCTCATTTTGTATCTTCGAATTACTTTTATTATCCATGGAAGACAGAAATGACATCTATCCTGTGCAATACAAAGAATAAGCCTCCTTCGTAATTTCAGGATTTAGAATTTAAATAAGTAATGGAAATTTTTGTAAAGCAAAGAGTATAATTCATCATTTAATAGTCTCTTTTGTATTGCAAAAGAACAGGTTGTGAAAAAGTAATTCTATTTAAATAGCATTTTTACTTATATTTCCAGATAATTAGTCTAATAAATGAAAATGTTGCTACAATTTAATTCTCAGAGAGGAATTATTTTAAGATGAATTGATGTAGTCTCATGACGCCATCAACATTTCTCTTTTGAAAATTGTTTTCCTATGACAGACACCAACGTAGATTTTTCTCTACCCTTAAGTAGTATTTTTGGTTTTCGTGAACATTATCGGACATATGAACTTTAATCTTCCAACGTTGTTCGTGTTTTTTCGATCTTCCATTCAGAATTTGCAATTCAAATTAATGATTTTTAATATCTTAGCTATTTTGCTGGTTTCTACTGTTTGTGCTTGGAATCTGCAAAAATGTTTAATAAAAAATGAAAAACCTTCAAAATTCTTATTTATATACAATAAGGTTTATTTGATTTTGGTTGTTTACCTTCGAGTTTCCCGAATTAAAAAATGTTAATATATAGACACCACAATTGTCAAGACTTTATTTGCATGATAGTGGCTTACTTCATCTTTGCGAATCAAAGTATATCCGTTCTTTTCACCTTACTACTTCTGTCTACATCCTTTTCACTGGATATATCGGGATGTTTACAAAGCTGACTTATCGTAAGAGGTGGTCTGAGGCAACCCATTATAAATGTTACATTGCCAGCGACAACAAAAGACGACCAGGGTTATGGCAAGGCTGTTTACATGGGTAAAACTGTAGAGAATATACTCAAATATTATTCCCATCTAAAAGAAACTGACAGAAATGACCTTCAGGAATTCAAATGCATCCATTAAATTCCTCAACACATGACTAGGAAGCGAAGCATATTGAAAGATAGCACAAAATTGACAAGAGTTGTAATCTTTTAGATGTCGGTAATATTAACAATGAAAATTGAACATCGCGATATCGAATATGGATAAGATGATGACTACATTAATGACGATAACATGATTATGGGGATATCAACAATGTAGACAATAATTAGGATGGTAGATACAATGATGGTAATATATTGTTTTTGGCATTAAAACATAGCAGTGTTTGAAGATATCACCAAACGAGATAGATTAAGTTAACAATATTGTTATTTCATTATTTACTGGACAAAAAAGCACAGAAGAAATAGAGAAACCTCTTAAGTTTTTGTCTATTTCCGTCACAAAACACAAAGATCGCATATTTTATTTCTTTTGAAAGAAATCTATATACTTATGGCCTACGTTTGTAAATCTCAATATATTCTGACACAACGGTTTTTGACTTTTATCACGCCATACCACCACACAAAAACATTTAAAATCATCTTCAAAGTCGGCCTTCTTTGATGTACCTTAGATTTATTACCAAACAGATAATAATTGAAGATATTTCACTAGACGTGCTTTTTGAATAGAATACCTGTGAATGCGCTTAATAACAAATTCTGTCTTTGTCATGGTGTATATATGGAGTTGGTTCAGAATTAAGTTCAGCTAGCTTTTCTCATTGTTAGTTAAACCGTTAGATATATATTTGATAAAATAATCAAAGATCTAAACCTTTAGATATATATGATAAAACAATCAAGTTCTAAACTGATGTCACAATTTAAAGTGATTATAAAATAGAATCGGTGTATTACTGGTTATTATGTGTGGGAGATTTCGAACACATATATAACGTTAACCCAATCCAGAAAAGCGCTTTGTACGCAGTTAAATTTGAGTATTTTTATAAACGAATGTAACACGTGGATCGTGGCTTTCTGGCATAAATTCCATATTCTTTCTTTTATTTATTTCAACATAACACATAAACCATTTACACTCCTGTGCTGCAAGGGAATGTGGCAGGGATCGTTTTGTAATTCCCCTGTCACGAATTCGAAAGGAAAAATAGTTGGACTAAATATGACCCCAAGATAATCTTCCCCGAATTTAGCCCTTTGACATAAAAAATCAGAATTGAAAACACCCCTTAGATTCATGAAAATTGTTAAGTACACGGTCAGCAAAATAATCATATTGATTATAATTGCAGGAAATGCATGCGTGTTTTGTTTTTACTTTTTAATCGTATAAAATTTGACATATTGGGCGTTGGGCACGAACAATGAAATTTTGTATGTGAAGGGAGTATTTTCTATGAAAAAATTCTCGCCATGATTTTGGCTGAACAAATAATAAGGAAGGCCGAGTTGTACCTTTAAAATCTGTCCCGAAATCTGTGACTTGGAAATACAAAAATACTGACGGAATGTTTTTGTATAGATTGCATTAGAGAAAAAAATTCTTAAGAAAAAATCCGGACCAGAAACAAATTCCAGATGGTCGTAGCCTATGATTAAGAGTTTACCAGGTAAATTTAAGTATTAAACAAACAGCATGTATGACCAGGCTTATTTTTTTCCTGGACATCTGCAGATTTTTAATTTCACTTTACTAAATCTCTCAAAAGATCAAAGATTGTACTTGATAGGATATTTTCCGTCCTACATCAATTCACTGAAATCCGCAGACTTTTTGCTTCTATAAATTTGTTGAAAATATAAGAAAGTTCATAATCTTTAAATGATGTCATAAACTTAAGTACTTAACTTAAGTAAAATGCTTTCAGTACATTCATGTCATTGTTGTGTATGCTTTTATCATAAAATCGCTGACCTAGTAAAAGTAAAAAAGGAAAGCTTTAACAGTAAAAAATCAAATTAAGGAAACTTTAACTGTTCAAAAATCAAATAAATTACACAGTTGTTTTTGTCCTAAGTTAATACGTAACATTCCTTGCCTGTTTTACAGTATTTTAAGTATCAAACACAGGGTTTTTCAGTTCGACTTAAAAACTTCTAAATTGAAGAAGTTAAGACTCTTTTTGCAGTTGTAAACAAGTAATTTCTATTGTCAGATTTCTAAAAACTTTGGACCAACAACTAGTATTGTTTCTGAGCAAATGTACCTTAAGGTTTTGTTTATTTTTCCATTTTCGACTTCCCATTTGTCCGTAGTTTTGTTTCGAGGAAATCGTTATTTATAAACTATTGACGCTGTTCAAATCGAATGACAGGATAAACCTTGGTGCACTTTCGACCCTGAAAACTTTACTTTCAGAGATCATGACAAATAGAAACGTTTTCTTGCAAATGGTTTGAGTACCTTTTCAATCATTTTCTCATAAGGTGGTATATAGTAAATATGGTTGATATAGAAAAAAGGGGATATGGTGTAAACATTCATGACACAAAAATCTCATTTGTACAAGTAAATTCCAAGCAGAAAAACAGCGCTTTCATTGCTGTTCTTCATCTCAAAGTCACAGCGAGGCCTTTAACAGTAATTGATACATTGTGTAACAGCTTGCTATATTCCTTTTTGCCGACTTGTTAATTAAGAAATCGTCCATTAATCCTAACCTTGCTTAGCAAGAGTTTGTGAGATTCTTTCCCGATTTCATAAAAATTGTAAAAACTCCGAATTTGACATCCCGATTTGACACTTATTATTACATTAAGCATTCAACGACGGGTATCGCCAACCAGACAGGGTTCTAACCATTCTGATCCTCCTGTTTTATAAAGGAGTTCGTTGAGTCAAATATTTCGTTCTTTTTATTTCCGTTTAGCTTTGTCTTATGTCGTTGTACTATGTTCTTTTGATCTTTCGAATGGGTATTCTACACCGAACGTAGTCCATTTGTCGAACATAAACAAAATTTTGAGGTAAGACAACAGTTCAAATTGTACTGCTGTGGTTGAGGACCTAAATGCAAGTGCCGATTAGATAAGGTGGTTGATTAAATCTTGCATATACAAATACTGTTGCCACCCACATGGCTTTTTACCATACAAACAAAGGGTGCACTCGACTCACATTTCAAGTGATAAGGTTTGATAGATGATTACCAAGGTAGATGATTCTGACATATTATTCAAACTTCCTTAACCAATAAAATTGAACACGATATTACTGAAATATTGTTGAAAGTGGCATATTACCACAAACAAAAAACATCTGTTTTTTAAATGTCTTGTCGTACTTGGAGCTCTGTCCAATACTGTTATAAATTCCATATTTCGGTTGTGGTAAAGTCATCGCGCTAAAAATGTTGTTGTTGGTTTAGGGTGTAAATCACTTTTAACAGGAATTCGAAGATACCAGAGGGGCAGACAGAAATCGTTTAGTCGGAAGACAAACAAGACCATGGCCAACAAAATGAAATGCAAGACAAATATAGAACACACAATACTACACTGAAAACTAAAGCTGGAGTAACACGTAGTACTAAAATCATATATTTATGTTACAATTTCAAAGCTTTCTTTAATATATTGCGAATTATAGTCTTGTAATTATTGTATCAGTACTCAGTTTAACAAAATATCACAAACATGGGTGTATCAACATTAGGGATAGAGCACAAAAGTAACTATTATCTGAAACAAATTTGCCTTGACCTTGGTATCAAATATCCTTAACAAATTAAACTCTCTTACCTTAAGAATCAACCGGTGATTGTTATCATTCCATTGTTAAGTGTGGTGTATAGTGTGTCGAAATTCAATGTGTTTATTGTGGTAAATGATATATTAATGTTTCAAACTCTTTATCAAATAATTTTATGGTGTAATAGGTAAAGAAGACCTTTATATGGTAGTACAACTTATGTCTAATTTTAATTGATCTATGACTAATCTATAATAATCTTTGTTTGATTTTTGAATACGGATGCTTAATTATCTGAAACAGATCTACCTACTGCATTGACAAATCATAGATTTGGTTTATGCTATATGAGCTACATCTATAATGTTTATAATTTTCATGTTAAGTTGGAAGACAGACAAGACCATGGCCGACAGATTGAAACAAAAGACAAACATAGTCACGCAACACTACACTGAAAACTAAAGCTGGACAGACACGAATCATACATAACTAGGGTAAGTGCAGGTGCTCCAGAAGGGTAAGCAAACATATCACTGCGGTAATGTTTAGGAACATGACATGGACTAATCATTTAATCCTTGTCCTTATAATATAGGCTTGTATTTAAAACTATCCACGGGCTATGTAATCTTGAATATTTAAAAGGAATACAATGCTCCCTTAATTGTGTGAAAATCATCTGCCTATTTAAACATTCTATTTGAACTCATTTCTGTCAAGATGTTAACGGTCCTTAAGTATGATATCGGTTATTTAATCCATTTAATAGTTTTATATATACATAAAACGCAAATATGTTATACAGATAGAGATATCATGTTTGTTTATGTCGAGACCTAAGTCTGTAAATAAGTATAATATTCGTGTTATTGGATGAATTCACAAAGATTATTTTAATTGCTTTATTCCAAAATTAGATTTATAATTTGGAATATCCCCAAATTCTTTTCAAAATTGTATAATATTCCTCCTTAATTAACTTTTTTTTCAAACCAAAATAAGTCCCATATAAGACATTCAATGATATTGGATATTCATTAAAATCAACATAATTTACTCAAACAAATTTATTATATAGTGTTAAATGTTTTAAATCAGGTAAAGTGATATACAGAAAACATATTTTATATGACCAGTGTAAACACCGCTTAAGAACTTCTGAAAAGACCAAATAATTCTTGGTTTTTCTTTGTATAATTATTTGGCCGATTGTTTGCATTATTATAAAAGCATAGCATTTTTTTTAAACCAGTAACAGGTTCCCAAGGGTTTGGGTACTTATCTTTTGTCTATTATTAAAAGTCTTACGGCAATCAATAGTTTGCAATTAATATGTTTTAGATGGCTGACTCATAATCAATCAAAAGTACCACATTTTCATTTTCCTACTGGTCTCCATTTTGCCAAACTTGGTTAATCTCAGCCAAAAATGTTAAGTTTTCCAAACGTGACTAAGAACAAAAATTCTGAAACTTAATCAAATATACTGATACTAATTCAAAATGAAGGCCATACGATTTAAGGATAAAGAGACGATTTCGACCTTGACCTTTTTAGGAAGTGCAACAACCTAGTGAAAAATCGTGATACTTGAAATAAGAGAGAAAAATAAAGCCCATAAAGCCTTTGGGCAGGGTTTTTCGTCACTGATTTATCAGTAGCAACATTCAAGCGTACCCTGGACAAAGAAGTTAATGTGTACACTATTTAAAGAAATGTAACAATGATGTTAAGGAGAAATGTCGATAGTAAACTCTTATTTATCATATATTTAATAATCATTTCATATCAAGTTTACGATGGTCATCGCGAATAAAATAAGGAAAATCTGTCGCGTCGAAGTGTACCAAGATTAAATGGAAAAATTCAAGGAGTAAGCATTTAACAAACAAGTTTAGCAATGATTTACAACCATTTTGATGTGATATAAGTGGATTTCAAGGAGTAACCTCTCATCAGAACCATTTGAATCAAAATGATGTCCGAGATCCAAACATGGTAGAAGAAGTACTCAAATCAAAAGAAATGGAAATAGGAAGCACAATTCAGTGGTTGGGAAAAACTAGGAAATTGATTTTACTGTGCAGGAATCCTTCACGTGGCTTTAAAAGCAGAAACATGAAGTTTTTATTTTTTTTCAATTTAATGCAAAAATAAGATTTTTTTACAGTTTAGTACAAATAGTATAGTATTTAAGCAGGTGGTTTTAGTCGTTGGTTTTGAAATTTAAGTGAACTGGTTGTTGAGGTGTCTCAGACAGCTTATTGTGTTGGAGCACATAATCCTCTACGAGGTGTCTGTCTAACAATACGTTCCTATACCGTGACCAACATCGATTGTGTTTATACACCGGCTTTATCTACTGAGTAACACACGACGGTGGTCACGAGTGAAGGAGAAGTTGTTTACCCTTCCGGAGCACCCTTGTTTTTGTAGGGTTCGTGTTACTCAAGCTTAGTTTTCACTGTAGTGTTGTGTGTTTTATGTTTTCTTTCATTTCATTTTGTTGACCATTGTCTTTTCTGTCTTCCGACTTAACGATTTCTGTCTGCCCCATTGGTATCTTCGAATCCCTTCTTATCCTTTTAACTCTATTATCTTGTTATTAAGAAATGAATCTTCTGTCGCGTGTGTTCCTGGTGTTAAAATTTGGACTGTCTTATCCATTTTAATATTGAGAAAAGGTTCTTTCAAAGTAAATGATGAATTTGTTCCTAAATCAATTTTATGAACAGATTGTTGCTACAGATTTAAAAACAACTTAACCAATGAGGTGAAATATGAAAATCGTCATTTCGTACAAATTCCGACCGTCATCGTCACCTGATTGACTTTTATCAAATATTGTTTTCATAAGTGACATCATATATCATACCACTCTCCTAACTGCAATTCCTTTTCTGAACTGATGTGCAAATGACACCAATTGTAACTAAACACAGTTTTTGATCTCGACGTGTGATGTGTTTGAGCGGGATCAGCATAAGAACGCGATGAACATCAACTCGCCTATGTGCATGTTTTAATCTTCAGTAAAGTCGACCCTTTAGTTTTCTATGTAGTATTTTGAATTGTTTTTCATTCCTGTTGTTTCGGCCATGACTTTTTCTGTCGTCTGACTTATCGATTTTCTTTTGCTCTTTTGGTCTCTTCGAATGAGTACTTCAGAGTGATTACAATGCTTACACCGTTTGTAATTTATCATCAATTATGACTAAATCCAGACGCAAGTACAAGAAATGATAGCTATAGCACAGCAGCTGCGAACCATTTTGGGGCACCTGGGCTCCATAATCGTGTTTATGAAGTAATGTTTAATCTTGAATTTTCTATGTAATGTTTTGTGTGATATTGTGTCTATTTCATTCTCTAAACTCTAGGATGCGATTCTTTCAATTTTGGTTTGCCTTCGGCTATTGATTTTTTAAATATTTTTTTGGAAACAAATATTTCGTCGTAATCCTCTATAATCATTCCACTGTAGCCAATCATACAGAATACGAGGGAAATTATTAACAGTGGTGAAGTTCAAGAAAAGAGCCTTTAACCAAAAATATAATCCACAAAGGATGTATTTTACAATTTATTTATATAAAGGTCTCCTCATATCCTTAGATTACACTTTAATCTGGTCTTTCTGTGATTTGTTTAAAATTCATTTTTCTGAAGAGTCAAATAATTATTACTTTGAAATTAACGTTTCTAGTTACTTATCGTCGTATTGAATGGCTTAAACATGATCTTTATAATGCTAAGTTTATATTTTGGTTTTAGAGAAAATTATTTAATATGAGATTAAATGGTTTCAATTTTAATGTAGCAAAGTTTGAGTTTTCTACATTCTATCATCATTTTTCATATTAGATGATAATTTACCGATCATGTTTTATTTTAAACGTACAAAAAGTTTCCTTCTACTATTTCACAAATAAAAATTCCATTCTATAATTTTAAGAAGCAGTTTATTTATTGCAATCTGCATAACAAAAATGTACCTTTTGATTGCTTTTAAGATGAAAACCTGCTTTATTTACCAATTTTCGCAATTATGGTGATTATGTGTATGTTGTTTGCGTACTTTAAAGGCGTAAACTCTCATCAGTAGCTTTAGACCCCACACTTGGGAAATTAGAAAATTAAACATGGTAGAAAAAGTCCGCAAATCCATAAAATAGACACAAAAAACCAAATCCAATCAAAAGGACTTCTTCTACGTGTAATACATTTCTAAGATCCTTATTTCAGGGATTTACAGTTTTTATTGTACCAACGTATATAGGGTTCGTGTTACTCCAGCTTTAGTTTTCAGTGTAGTGTTGTGTGTTCTATGTTTGTCTTTCGTTTCATTTAGTT
>JAULBM010066445.1:0-10174 GCA_032357055.1 Geukensia granosissima | reverse complement strand
ACAGATGTAGTGTCGTCGACATTTAGCAAAGAATTTCGCTCAAACCTGTGCTAGAGGCCGTATTGAACTTACAGTGAAGTGCGAGTATTTACTCGGTGTTGAAGGCCTCACTGTGGCTTTGAGATGAAGGACAGCAATCAAAACGCTGTTCCTTTGCTTGAAATTTACTTGTACATGTGAGATTTTTGTGTCATGAATATTTACACCATATCCACTTTTTTTCTATCTAGCCATCGGACAAAAATCTGAAATCGGCCAATATTGTAGCTTAAAGTAAAAAACTGAGATTTACGTCAAGATTTTTGGCATTCTGGTTCATAGGTTTTGCACGGAAGTCCCCAAAGTTGAAGTTTGACTCAGAAAAGGTCAATATCCCATATATATGACCAAGTGTATATCTTGGTCTCATTTTTTATTTAGAGAATATTGGATGGCTTCATTCAAAACTTAATTACAAAAATTTAATGTAATAACTTCCCGTTTTCTAGATATCCCAATGTATGACGTATACATTCCACAATTTTAAAGAGCATTTTTAAGAGATGCAAGTCGTTTTAACAAAAACTGTTCAAACAATTATTCTTGCCTCCTCAGTTACATCCATCACTTTAGAAAGTTTAAATTCGACACAATCTTGTACATATTGATGAGGATCTGTTTCTTCAGTGTTGCTGAATAACCTAAAAGGAGCTGTTCGCTTTCTCTATCTAGATTTTACCATTTACTGTCCGTCAGTCTTTTAATGACTGATACTGGAAATTCGATTGGTGTTTTAAATAAAAAGGCATATCTCACATTTTCATTGACGCTCATCAGATACAATAAAAGGTGTTGGTTGATAGAGACAGCAGGACGGTGGCCATGGAAGTCGGAAGCCGCTAAGTAGTGTGTAATAACTCACCTGCCGAATCAACTAGCCCTGAAAATGGATGGCGCTAGAGCGTCGGACCTATACCGGACCGCTTTATCTATCTAGATGTTTCCATTGACTGTCCGTTAGCCTTTTAATTTCTGATACTGGAAAGTTGATTGGTGTTTAAAAAAAAAGGCATACCTCACATTTTCACACCAACTGAGTTCACCACGGTTTTTGATGAGGTCAGCATTGTTCGTTATTGTAAGCATTTGTACATTATGTTTCACTTTTCGTGTTGGCTATGTTTTAATATTGTCCTGGCTGTCTTCCTTAGACTAAACTTCGGATTTATGTCTCTTACTTTGTATGTCACACCAACACCAAATTACTCGTTAGAAAGACTTAAATGTGTCCTTTTTTAAAAAAAAATCTTCACCAAAAATAATCATGACAGTTACAAACCAGATCAAACAACTGATATTTGTAAGTGCAAGTTAAAATTGTAATATTAATGTCAGAAGATCTCTCATTGCATCTGAATTTAATTTTTTGTGATCTCACTGTCATTTCAAATCCCTCATATTCCAGATTCCTCTCCTTTGACAGAATCTTAACTTTGCGTAAAAACAAATCTTCGGATGCTTTTAGTTTTCTTTTGAATTCATTGGCATTGATAAAAATTATGTGACATTATCACACCCTACATTCGAGTATTAGGAACGCGGAGCGTATATCTAACGCGGAGCCGAATTATAATGTAAACAAGAAGGGTGGGTGCCTAATTTTCATTTTTATTCAATTATAATACAGACTTTTTAGAGCAAAATTGATACATCAGAAACAGCTTATATTTCTCTTCTTCCACATATAGTAAATTTGTGTTTTCTTTTGGGTATGACTCAACGTGAATGCATTTTTATTTGAAAATTGTGTTATGCACTAAACTTATTCAAATAACTCTTTTGTTACAAAATGTAACGGCACCACCATTGCTCTGGTAGCAAACCATTTATAACTCGTAATGTAGATAAAATTTCAGCTTAAAACTGTTTGTAGTTTTGTTATAATTAAGATGATTTCGATAACAGTCATCACTCAGTGGATATCATTTACAGCGGATGATGGATATAAGGACTGCGGAGCAAACACTTTTTGGGTTATATCTAACGTGGAGCAGATGAGAAACATTCTCTACTGAAAATGTTAAAATATAAAATTTTCAAACTTCTAAAATTGTCCAAATATAAAAATATATTGTGCATCAGTATTACAAAACATGTTACGAATGAAAAGTGAATAATAATGAACTTTCAAAACTTTTAATTTAAAAGAAATGTATTCCTATTGTATGGGATCTGAAAATTTGAAAACTGATATAATGACAAATGTGCCCAAAAGGCTATATTAATTATGCAATCAGTTCGATTTTTATCTTTAATCAAAACAAATTTGAAGACTTTTAACTACTATTGAATTTCTTTAATTTAATTATGGTTCGGGCAGAGTGATGTTTCAAACTCCTTTACTGCATATTGAATTCTAAACTTATACGTCAAATATATAATTGCTGATAGCCGGGGTTTAGAAATAGGCTACTCTGTTTCTCCACCTGAATGAGCTACCGTTGGTTGAGTGTAATAATTTTAAACCGGTCTCCGATGGAAATGTTACCACCGTGCGCCGTGCAGGGAAATGGCCACGCTGTGAACACCTAAAAGAAACCTTTGCAACCGCTCGTAATAAGTAGCCTGTAGGTTGCCTGTTGATCAGGCTAAGTTTCCAGCCCATTCCCAATTTGGCATCCTGTGGCTTGAAAACTCCCCGGCCTCACCAACAATCCATCTTATTAATGAGTTTTTGATTGATATCTGGTTCTCGCCCTGAATATGCAAGAAATGTTTGCCACTAGACGTTAGACATCAATCAATCTATCTACTCTGAGATCGCAACGGCGTCTCGAAAATTAATAATTGACAAACATTTTTAAATTTACATCAAAATGCAGTACAGTTTGGCAGAAATATAGAAAATTTTTGTTTTAAATTTTACGTAAAGAAAGTCAAAATGGACAAGTACTTCTGCTACTACTACTCAGAGCGTGGTTTCGAGGATGTCAAATCTATTATAGACCATATGAGCGCAAGATAAATAGTTGAAATACAGACAAAAACACAAGAAATTCAAAAATTATAATATCCAGATAGTCAGTCCAATTTCGCTGGAAAGACATCTAAAAATGCAATACAAGGAACGAGGCCTTACTTCAGGGATTTAAGGATCTTCGCTGCTCATATTCAACCATTTTGGTCAGATTTTCGAACTCCTCTAGTTTTATACATTTCATAGTATTTATATATTTTTTGCCCATTGACCCCACTTTTCTTTTCATAATTTTTCATTAAACACACTTAAAAAAATGTCATCTGAAATGTGTTTATGAAATCCTAATTATTTCTCCTTGAGGCCTAATGTACAGAACCATCAAAGGAAAGAGAAATCAAGAGAAATCAAGAGAAATCATTTCCCGCCAGATTTTCGAAAGCTTACATCTAAAAACGATCACACTGACCCATATTTTTTGCTCGAATGTGAAAAATCTTGAAAATAATAGTAAGTATTTTAAAATTTTATTATTTTTAATATCAGGAGGAAAATCGTTAAAATTAAAATTTTACCGCTCAACGAACAGAGTTTCAGCTGCAGGCGGAAAAACCGAACGGCCTATTTCTATACCCCGGCCGCCCTTGGGGATAAAGATGAAATTTGTTTTGAAACTATAAGATTAATTTGAATTATAATAAATCTAGAATGGTCATGGACCCCTTTTTACCTTGTATATATACTCCTCAATGTACAATGACAATATAAATAGCGTATGTGTACATTATTGGTAATTTATGCATATGCCTATCAACTCTCGGAAAGGTCAAAACTTTTTGGAAATGTCACGTGGTCGGGAATCTACTTTTCCCACCAAAAACAACAAAAATTTTAAATAATTTGCTCCGCGTTCATATATCAATTGTTCCGCATTCAATGTATCTTAAAAACATTTTACTCCGTCGTTCAACATATCATGAAAAAACTTTCAACCAGACGCATTCTTCAAAATTTCTTAACTATAATAAGGATTTATTGAACAAGATTTGACAGTGACATAGAAGAATACATTTTTAAGGCAAAATCAATTTTTGGAGAGTGTCTGTTTAGAAATATAGACGCTATTGGAGTACAATCATGTCTATTATGCCAAATCCTGCGAAAAAGGTTAAAATCTGTAGGGTTGTAGCTAAGTATGGGTATAAAAATAACATAGAATATTAGAAATATGACTACTGAACAAACTTACATACTGTTATTAAGAAATCACTTGAACGTGTTGAACCTGCGTGCACAATGTAATGAAAATATCGCGTACCCTTCTCGCTGTAAATTTTCGCGGCTCCGCGTTCAAAATACTCGAATACTCTACTGTTAAGGACGTTAAAAACTATGAACCACCACGAATTTAACGAATTACAGTGGTGGCAACTTTTCAAAACACTTTCGAGTAACCGAAATAAATAAGAGCATACATCTCAAGCAAGGGGGAATTGATACTAAGTAACCACGCGACAAATGTAGAATTCTGATACGACTAGGGATATCACACCTTACATTCGATGGAACCATTACATAAAAAGCATATGAATTAAGAAATGATCCATTGAATCTCAATGGTTGGTTAAACAAACTTATCCCCAAAGGGCTAAAGTTCGACGTTGTAGAAAAGAACATTAAAACTGGTTTTTGTTGGTACATATTATATTGATACACTTATCGTTACCTTACACAGATTTCAGTAATGGCGTTGCATTAATCTTGTCGTTCCACACATTTGTATAGGACATACTTTGCTTGATGAAATCTCGTGTTGGTTCCTTATTATCAGGAATCTCAGTCTGCGCTTGCTTTCGGTAACCGCGAGCTTCTATTAGAGAAATATCTTCATTTAGACAAATAAGTAAATACTAATACTTTTTTTAGTAAATTTACTGTAAATCAGGTACTCTCTAGTCAGATTATGTAAATTTCTGTTTGATTTGATAGCTCATCCATATTTGTTCCTGCTTTTGTCTTCGTTGCTTTTTTCCTTCATCACTCGTCGCAGGGACATATATATCTTATATACGTCCCTGCTCGTCGGGTAAGGTTTGGGATCCCACTAAACTAGTTTAATCCCACCATATGTATAATGTGCTTATCGCAAGTCAGGAATCGTGGTCATAGTTTAGTTTAGGCATATTTTATGGTCAAAAAGAACAATGGGATTGGACACAAGTTTAACCACTTACTTTGGTCCTCTCCATACAATTATAATATAAACGTATACAAGATGACAACAGCAGTTATATATAAATGAAATTACAATAACAGCAAATATAGGAAACAACAACTATATATAAGAAAAACGAAAAGTTATTTACAAATTGTGAAGGGGTATATGGAAAAAACCAGGGACGAATGTAAGTACATGATGTGTAATATAACACTGCAAGTAGTAGCTGTATCACGAAAATCTTTTTGTTTGTTTGATATAATGATGAAGGCTTCTTAAAATAAATACATTCTGACCATCAGTCAGTAAATCATTTCCAAATAAAATATATTCAACACTTGGTATAATTAATGGTTGGATATGTCTCAGTAAGGCAACTCGAAAATTAACGACATCCCCAAGCTGAGCATTTGGGATTGTTAACTAAATTTACTCTATACCAATCCGCAATCAATAAAGTGGTCATATGCAGTATGTCGTTATGTTAAATGTTACATGTATTTTTGATAATTTTCAGAAATGAGCAGTATTATTTTACGTATACACATTTAATAATTTGGGTCGATTGAGAGCTTTTCAAGGGGTGTTTTATTGGTCTTTATTCCAGCCCTGTCGAGGACCTTCTGGAGACATCTAGATTTGTAGATGCATCGTCTGTTTTCTGGTAGTTGAAGTGCGGCTCTCTGTGACATTTACCCCATAATTTTTATTTTCATAAAACTTTATTAATAAAAATATGATATGAACTAGCTTCTGTTTATTTACACCATCAACCAAAATCAACTGGAAAGGGAAAAATATAGACCATATATAAACACAAAAATATATCCCTTGGAGTAATCGCCATAATACTTATTCAACGCACAGAGAAAATACTGAGTTCCGGTAACTTTTGTATATTTCGAAGTTATATATAGCTTTTCTCTACTTATATAGAAAATTGAGAAATTTTGTCGTTTTCCATTATAACAATTTTGCTCGCAGGATTATTTAATTTTAGGAAATTTAAAATATTTTGATAGATTTTACATCAGTTGACAGCATATATTTATGCGCAATTTCAGAAAATATAAGATTAGCGGTATCAGAAATGCAAGAATTGAGAGGTCGTCGGAATTTTAGTTTTCACAAAATCAGCAAATTTCAAATGGGAAGAAGGTAAACAACGACACTTGTGATACTTCGAACACCAAATTATATCGTCGGTATGATAGTTAAATCTAATTCTAAATTTTCTTTTTCAGATTTTGTTATTGCATTAAGAAATAATAATCCAGTGCTATTTCCCGTGTGATGTGTTATATGTTGTATTATATAATAAAATATTGTTAAACTAAGAAATTATAGCCAAAACATGAGAAACTCAGTTCAGTGAAACAAATTATAGGTGTAAAAAAATCATGTTCGTTTCAATTCATAAATTTTTGGTAATTAGATAAATCTTTAAACCGG
The DNA here is from genome assembly GCA_032357055.1 of Geukensia granosissima. Lineage (NCBI taxonomy): Eukaryota > Metazoa > Mollusca > Bivalvia > Mytilida > Mytilidae > Geukensia > Geukensia granosissima. The sequence goes on along the minus strand of JAULBM010066445.1, from coordinate 3,548 downwards.
AAGTCTTTAAAGTGCGGGAAATTTCAGGTCATCTCCCTTGTTACTAAGGTCACGATGGAAACGTTGCTAGTCGAAATGCCCAATCAAATTGCATAGAATTGGTCACGAGATCGTTCTTCTTAGACGTTCCGTGTTTGTGTGACAACCTTTCCCGGCTGCCAGGTTTTTATTGCATGGTGGATCTCACTTATCTTGAAGACCAGGTGAGTTAATTAAATCACGACAATGTGCAATAAAAGTTTAATAATGACATCGAATTTGTTTTAACACATTATAATTTTCATTAAATAAACTATATCATTGGCATTTAACTTGAAGATCGATTCAATTCTACTGTGTCCGTGATCTTTACATTTTTTACTTTTATGTGGTATGTTTTGTCACGAAATATAACTGTACTTCAGTATCCTAAGTATAAATATTTAAAACACTTGAAACTTTCCGATAGATTTTATCTTGTATGTGTGTGTAATTGAGTAGAATATAAGATGTTGAAATTGTTTTTTTAACCATCTTGACACGCAACAGTTTGTGGCGAATTTCTGTTTAAGTTAAACAGAAAAAAAAACATATGCATATATTAAAATACTAAGGAGTATGGCATTGTCATCCCTTTTGGCCCATGATTTTATTATTGCCATTACTATGATTTATATTGAATATTTTAAAAATAACAATAATAAAAACAAAGGATAAGGCCATATTTTCCCTAAAATTCAAATGATGTCTATCATCATAACAGCAGGAAACAATGGCTGCACCTTGCCCCCAAAAAAATTTGAGATATATTTTTTTAGGATGAGATGTCTTAACAAAAAATCTGTTTGGTTGACATGAGCAGCCCAAGTCATCAAGGGCAAAACGTACAAAAAAATGTTCAAAGTGATGTGTTTTCTCCTTCTGAAGCTGAATTGTGATGTCATGTTCATAAATTTGCTAGGTATTTTTTGGTATGGCATATATATTTAAATATTAATGTGCGCAATATTTCATTCAAAGTTTATTTTTAGTTGAATTTCAGGGCACAAAAACGACCCTTAGTAAACCTATTTGGAACTTTTTCATATATATTGATATATAAGAGATTTTTTAAGCTTTTTTATTTTGTTGAATCTATGTATGTTTTCCATTATGTTCTCACAGTCTAAACTTTTACAGTTTTCTGGTTTCCTCGATTAATTAGTTGGCATTTTCCACAATTTTCAGTACAGAGAGGATAGAGCATATTCAAATACTTCTTAATCAGTCATGTATACATAAGGCCATAATTTACTAATTCCTTATCCTAGATTCTCATGCCTGCCTGTCCCAATCTTTTTAGTTTCAAATTTCTGCTGAAAAAAAATGCAGACCAAGAATATTTTTTGATTTTCAAATTACTACCAAAAAATACAGACCAGAAATATTTTTAGTTTCAAATTCCTTTGGAAACAAATTAAAAATACAGACCAAAAATATCCCCATAGTGTCTAAATCAGACCCCGAAGTAAAGTGTCTAAGTCAGACCCCGAAGTAAAGTGTCTAAATCAGACCCAGAAGTAATTTTGTAGAGGACTGCATGGTTTTCACTGTTATCTGTAAAAAAAAATAGCAAAGACTCCCTGTATGTTTGTTTAAATAGTTGTCTCCAAATAAAAAAAATGTGTGCTCAGAATCCTGATAATTCGTTCAAGTAAATGAAGATTTGGGAGGGGGAGTCAGATTGACCCAGAACAGACAACCAGCAGCTGCTTTATGTGTGTTAAACACCAGAGTAATAATATAAATTCTGACTGTGAGTACAGTCTTAATTCAGTGTATCAACATTGTATTAAGGACAGATCAATTTTCCATTCTTAATACAAATCTTAGTTGAATTTTTATACCTCTGCAAACAAAGTTTGGGGTATATAGGTACATCCTTTCTGTCTGTCCACATACCTTGTAAGGGCATCTTATAAATGGTTTAATGGATTACATTGAAAGTTTACTGGTACATGAACATAAGAAACAATATATTTGGACTTATTCCAAGGGCAGATAATTCTTTTTGAACAACTGTAATGGGGGAGTGGGGCATCCTTTGTGAGTTTTGCAGAGAGAATGTATTCTTTAATGGGAACAAGGGGGGATTCATGGATTATTGGTATTGCAGTTTTTACACAGATCTTTTCTTTTATAAGGATAATAACTTATAGTTCTTGTAAGGCTTCTACATGTAAAACCATTGTTCTAAAATGTATAGTAATTTTTTCCCTTTTTTCTGATCTGCATTTTTAATGCATGATTGGCACCAAAAGCATTTCTTTGTAAAAAGTGTTTTAAGGTCTTTTCTAGCAAATCCTATTAGTAATTTCTTAGTGGCCACATAACAAAATGATTGACACTATTGCAATTACTTCATCTTCAATTTTTTTAAACCATTTGGTGGGGATAATAGCAAAAGGGATATTATTACATGCTTACAATCTGAGATCAGTTTTCCCATGTTCATAAGAAAATCTTATGATTTTATGACTCAGAGCATGTGTACTGGTCATTATACCCCAGCAAACAAATTTATGTGGTATTTAAGAATCAATCTGTCTGTCTGTCTGTCCATTTGTTTTGTCTATATACTTTGTAAGTGCATTTCCTCCTAATCCATTCAATGTGTCAATTTGTTCATAATAAGGAAATTCATCTAGGGTAATTCCAAGGGCAGATAATCTATGGGGAAGCAACGCTATTTTTTGTGAGTTTTGCTTACAGTATGTCTTGTTATAATTAGTATGGTCATACTTATTAATATTTTGCCAATTATGGTTACATTTGAATATTATCACATTATTTCTTGGGCCTTTCGATGAAGATATATATTACTATTTTCTGACTACATTTCTTGCATCTCTGGGATATTGATCAGTTGTCATTCAGGCTTTTTCTGTCATAATACTAGTTATTATATTGATAACACATTCAAATTTCATCCAAAATAGATACATGTACATGGATTGAAGTAGTTTGTATTGAAAGTTGAAGGGTTTTTTTTTATATTTGGACTTGTCTTGTCCTTCAAATCAGTCCAAATATAAAAAAGCCCTTCAACTTTCAACAGAACCTAGGATTAAAGAGGTTCATCATATATGGAGTTTTGATTTTTACAATAAATGCTGTTTTGTGGGGTTATTGAATTAATCATTTTTTAAATGTGTATTTAAAAGCATTAGGGATGCATAGTTTTGTGTTGCCTGCAACAAAGTTGTCAAAGCGAGATATAAGGCCATTTTGGGTTAAAAATTGAAGCTTTTCAGTTGAATTAGAAATAATTATGGTATGGTGCATATTGGTACTGTCATTGGCATCATTGTTTTTGTCCATAGACAAGGCTGGCTTTTGCACAATTACTTTTGTTCCAGTAACCTGATTCTTTTAATATGTTTGGATATTGATTTTTAGTCCTAGATTCTAATATGACGTTACTATTTCCGTATATTAACAGAACAGTGATTGAATGTGCAATAAAATTCGTTTTGGCATGCGCCAGTTTTCTTGCCGCTTCAAAAAATAAATATCAAATGTCTACATAT
>JAULBM010066434.1:0-10174 GCA_032357055.1 Geukensia granosissima | reverse complement strand
CAAACAAACATGCCACTGATTTGTACGGCATTTTCATATGTATTAGCCAAAAAATAAAGTAATTCCTACCTAACTGAAAGAGTCTTTGGAAAGCCCAGTCCTCCAGGGTAAGAAATAAGATCGTGACAAGTCTTTGAATTCGTGAAGCGAAGCTCGCGAGGTCTGAAATTCAGCCAATCAGCTGCTTAGAACAACCCGCTGATAATCGATTTTTTCTCACATTGGTTGGGAAGTGTGAAAACTTCATAAAAATTAGAGAAAATAATATTACCACGTTTTCAAGGGTTTGCAATGCAATTCCCTAAAGTTCAATTTTAATCAACAATAAGAATAAGGGCGAAACCACTCAGTGCGAACTTGAATAAGGGCGAAACCACCCAGAGCAAACCGGGATTAGGGCGAAACTACTCAAGTGCGAACCTGGTTCAGGGCGAAACCACCCGGAACCCGTCTTGAGTATTAAAAATACTTTGAGAGCTGTTCGCTATTGCGGACCACACGGGCCTCTTCAGCCCAGGTGTTTTGTTGGATCCGCATTATTCTTACACAGTTCTAAATGTTCCTTTTCAGTTTTTGTTTTCCTTTGATGTTGTCTTGTCTAAGTCTTTTGTTCCCATTGTCTATACAGACTTTCAAACTTTTTGTCCAAACCTTGGTTTTTTTCTCGCGCTTCTTCTTCATTTGCCTGTAATAAATTATTATTCCGTTATAGGACCTAACCAAACGAAGTGTAGCAACAAAAATAAGTATCCAATTGGGCGCGTCCGATTCATCTACCGGAAAGAATTATGAAATATCCGAACTTGGTTCAAAGTTGTCTATTTATACAACTAAAGGGCAGATAACTCCTCCTAGCAGCAACTCGACCCTCGGAGGTCATGGCATCCAAAGTTGCCCGTCAAGCGGTAAAACAAGGCGTAAAAACCGCTAAACCCATCCTATCTGTCGATAAAAGTGAAGCAAGGCGCCGTGTCCTAAATCTCTACAGGGCATGGTACCGACAAATCCCATTCACAGGTGTGTATCGGACGCCGGGTCAGTCTTTGTCTCCATCATGTCAAACTGAAAGAATATGCTTATGAAGGGTCTGTTGTCAGTGTCGAGTTTGAATTAGGAAACCCTGTACTTCAGGATTAGGATATTTGATTAAGTTAGGGTTAAGCTCTTTTTAGGTGCATTATAACCTTTGCTGAAATTGACACCTTAACCAACTGAGTACAGAAAAGATTGTACTAAATTGCTTATTTTTACTGAAAGTGGCACCCAGATTTACTATTTAACTATTCATTTTCTGAAAAATTTAATTTAAAATTATGTGATTTTAGCTGGCTTATTTTCTTTGGGTTTTTGAGAAGAGCAGAAATAAGCCAAAATCCATTTACTTTTTCGTATTAATTTGAGATTGTCCACATTTCACATTAACTTGAGATTGTCCACATTTCACATTAACTTGAGGTCATATATTATCCATATTTGTTGACATGTGAGTACAAGTGACAAAATTGCAAAGTAAACAAGGGAAAAATGTCACTAAAATCTTGTTGTTGAACTTATTTATATATATAAAAATGTCTAAATAATAGTCAACGAACATTCTTACAAAAGCGTCAGATCGCTGTAGAACGATGTACAGCACAAAAACTGAAAATAATAATATAAACGTCTAGAAAATGTACAACAATGCAAAATAAAATACAATTACAATTAAAATAAAAATCTAAATATTTCAAGAAACAGATTCGCTTCATTGGTAGTAACTGCCTGATTTAAAAACATTTATTTCAATTATTTAAAGATCTGTTTTGAGATCTAAGTTTTGATATTCCATGACATATAGTTTTTTGTAATGTGCATATTTCTTTGCAATAAATAGACTTTTCAATAAATGGCCACCTAGGCTAATTGCACTTGTAGCAATTCCATCTAATGCTGAGTGCAGCACTAGGCAAGTGAACTATGAATTCAAGTTTAACTTTTTTTTTAATATTTCGAGTACCAGTAGACATGGTAGAGCTGTTAACAAATCTTGTTGTTTGCCCAGTGCTGACCTTAGTTGGAATAGATACATTTAAATTGTGTGGATATTTAAAATGTTTTTATTTAATATATTATTTTATGTACAAACAGATGTTTATATTTTATCTAAAAAGTGCAAAATGTTGAAAGATTATTTGTTTTTGTATTTTTTTAAATATTTTTGTTGTACAAACTCTAAAGCAGAATTTTTTGTAACTGAATGCCCACATTTCACCGTCTTGCTTAAGTTGGTACAACTTTAGCAGGGACATATATAACAGATACCTATCCCTCTGTTATATATGTCCCTGACTTTAGTAAGTCAGAATTGATTGGATCATCACCTTACACAAACTAGTAAAATTTTAGGTTTACATAGTAAAAATACATGTATTTTACTTTAGAGGCTCAATGACGGTATTTTCAGTCTAGTTCCCTGTACTAATATATTGAATTATCATATATTTTTAAGTTGTACATGTACTGACAAAACTACTGGCAATAAGGCACCCCCCCAAATATTCTGCCCAGTAATCTTATATTGACAAAGAAACACCAGGAAAAAATTAACTAAGATCTTAAATAAACTGCTTATTTTGTTTGGCTAGCAGTTTGGGTGTAAGCTCTCATCATTGATCTTTTGCTATTTACATGTTGCTTTGTTATCCTATTGCTATAGTATATATATCATCTATAATATTCGTACATATAAAACATAACTGTAATACTATTTGCACTACAAGATTTGCCTAAATAGTTTTAAAATAAGGTTGCTGTAATAAGACCTAAAATGATTTCCAGTGGGTGAATAAACCGTCTTATATCTAAATGGAATAATCTGTCTCTCCAAATTTCATTTTGTTGATGTTTTTAAGGAACAAAAATAAAAATAGAAATATGGATGTAATGATATTAAGCACACCAGAGACAGATTATTAGGTCTACTCAACCAAGAAGAATTCAAATATACCATATAGAAATCATTATGTCAGAAGGCAGGCAACACCATGCCCATGAATGAAATGTAATACACACATCAGTACACACAACAATGCAGTGTCATGAAATATGTTGTGTCTCAGTAGATTGTTTGCATTTATCAATGAAGGCAAATGATAAGATGTACATGTACCCTAAATTATAAGCAAGTGATTTATCAAAAATGAATATTATGATGAAAAGAAAATTTTGTTCAAGCTACTGGTACAGCTTCATACATCTGTGAAGACTGCATTTCTATCATAGCCTCAAATTTTCCAATTCTTCTGAACCACCTCAGTGGTGTAATCATTTTTGTGCTGACCTTGATTGTGGAAGGTCCAGCCTGGGGTCAAGACATTTTCGTTGGTATTTGCTACTTCTCCATATTTAATATTCATTAAATATTTGTCACTGAATGTTAAGCCACATTCAATCGACCAATCAAACCAAATCTCCTAGTTTTTATCCATTCCAAAGCATTAGATTTTTTTGCCTGCTACCCCCCATTTTTCTGTTCTTCTATCTCATACAACACATTTCTTTAAGGAATTTGAGGAAAAAAGTCTTAATTTTACCTCTAGAAATTTGATAGAAAGAACCAATCCAATGTTTTCCCACCAAATATTCTAATGCTGATATCATTCTAACCCATTTTTTTCTGCTTTTTTTTTTGCTTCAATATGATTGTATAGTAAAATTATCATAATTGTGGAAAAAATCAATTGAAGAAGGGGGATTCTTAGAAGAAAACATCCTTAAATAGTTATTCTTGCTGCAATACAAGTAGGCATATATTTCTCCTTCAGAAAGAAGCACTATATCTTGATATAGTCCTAACTCCCTCGATGTTGTTGTAGAGTAATATTGTTGATGGGTGTATGATTTTAAGGAAGTGTTGCTATAGTAACAATTTACCAAGTAAGATGTGTAAAAATGATATAAAAATGAGAGAAACTGCAGTTATTCACATCTTTTAAAGTACCGACAACATGATAAAGAAAATAAACATTTAACGGTTGATAAAGTTTAAAATAATTTATTTTTCATTTATTTCAGTGAAAGAGTATAATCTGCTTCTGTCAGAAAAAGAAATGAGAGACAAGTTAAGAGAAGAATTTTTGAAAAATAAACAAGTGACAGATATACGAGCTATTGATTTATTAGTAATAAAGGTAAATGTCTTTGGATGTTTGCAAAACATCTAGAAAAAAGGTATCTCCAAAATCCTGAAATGAGAAAACTTAATTGAGGGTAAATTAAGAAATAAAATCTTGTAGTACAAGATAAATGCAGATGATAATCACTTTCATTATTGTTACATGTATCTTGAATGTAGTTTTAAGGCTGTCGATAATGACGTTGAAGCCTGTACCTTATTACAAGATCAAGGCGGTCTCAACATATTTGGGTACAACTTGCCATTGATAACTTCATCACATTAACATTAGTCAAACTTGTCTTTGTAATCACCTCTATTAAACAGCCACTTGATTTTAAAGACCACCTTTTTTATTGTCCATTATTTATGATTTAATCAAGAGTAAAATTAGTTTAAGAGGTCATTTTTCATAAATGGCCATATTTCCTTCTTCCCATAGGTGACATTTAAATACAAGTTTGTGTACATGTTACTTTAGTGAAGATATAACTTGTAAAGTATTCCTGCAAATACAATCATCATAGTCCAACAATAATCTCAGATGAAAATTTTCAGTTGATTGCCACTTTTTAAAATGAAAAAGTGAAAAAATGAAATGTTCTGTGTTTGTAACAGAGAAACCCCCCAAAAAGAATGTTTTTGAAGGTGATAAAATAGGATTTAGACTTTGTAGTCAGTGTTTCTGCCAATTTGACAAATAATGATGCTTTCACCTCTAAGAAAATCCTCGGAGGATCATATATAAATCATAGAACACTACCAAAGATTGCAGAAATACAAAAGAAATTTATGTTTATATTGAAAAAAATCTCTTGTAGGTTGTTAGCCAGTGTTCGACGTTATTTCTTTCTACATGTGTATAAAAGACTGACTTGTAGCTAAATTTTATCCCTTGAAAATCACAAGAATTTATATAGCTTCCCATAAAAATTTTGGGTTGTGTATGCTTCTCAGTTTCTCTTTATGATATTACTGGTACAAACACCTTTTTTCAAAAAGCATGTGTAATGGAAAATACTGGAGTCCTCCTTTTTAATCAAATGTAATCAAATACTTCATACAAATATCACCACTAAGATTTAAAATGTGATTTTTATTAACTTATGAAATGTAAAGATAAGATGAGCAGCGAACATCCTTAACATTGAAAAAATATGTTAATTTTAATACGCAAAATACACTCGCGCAGAAGTACCACTTCTCCCTGTTGAAACTACCAATCCCCTCATCAAAGACCACCCCCATTATTAGACCACTTATGCTCTGCAGATAGTGTGGTCTCATAAGAGGGGGACTACTGTACAAAGAGTTAGAGTCATGTGACCCTTGGTGATATTTCTTCTTTATATGGTAGCAAGTACCACATGTTTTTGAATATGAATGAAAGACAGAAAATTCTCCCACTCTGGACATATTTTTGTAGTGGTTGATAATTTACGTTTTTGTGACATCAAAAATAGTAACATTATGATATTTTTAGCCTTACGTTCATTAATAAATATTTTTGAATGGTCTCACCCTAAAATTGGATGTAAATTATGATGATTATAATTGAGTGAAAATAACTCCATTCTTTATTTAGCTACTATTGTAAACTTTCATGCTATTTTTAGATGATATAAAATATATGACCGACAGATGGAACAATGACTGGCATTTAATCAATGTTCATATGAACCTTATCGACTAATTTTATTAATTTCAAAATTTAAAGAAAAGAAAGATTATTAATTTTGCATTTCTATAATCAACGTGACATTCTTAAAGCTTTAAGGTTGTTTGAAAGACTGCAAAGGTTCATGAATTATCATATCACCTTTTATGCACGTTTTTATATGAACCAGTTCTTATGAATCAATTAATGAAGTGGAAATTGTGAGCCCGCATCAAGGTTGCCGAAAACATCGTTGATTTTTTTTTATGTACTCATGGACCGAGATTTTTGCTCGCAAGATAATCTTGGCCGCCATATTGACCACAGTTATTGGAATCAAACAGTAGACATCTATTTTAACCACATTCTACCATAAAGAACCCGCTTAATATGAGACAGGTGCGACATGAGTTGCCTGCGATATTTTGTTCGACATACGGAATTGATGCCCCGTTCCGTAAACGTGAATTTTATTTATTTCTGTCGGCAACTTCCGGCTCACAAGATCTTGCGAGGTGATCAAATTTTTCATCAGCATCACTGGCAACATTGTACACATAATAAGTTGATGCCTTTACCATATTTCTACAAATTTTTCATAAGATTTTTGTCTTATTTCGTTTTTTTACTCAGAATTTTTCCTTAGGCATTGTACACTAAGTTGATAACTCTTCCATATTTTGACAATCTTTTTAATTTTCATAAGATCTGTGTCAAATTTCGTTTTCTTAGATTGTTTTCCTTGGTCAATACAACGACTTAAAGAGTCATGTGACCCTTCGAAATATTTCTCCCTTATGTGGTGGCAAGAACGACCTGTTGATGAATATAAATGAAAGATAAAAAAATCCTCCCACACTGAACATATTTTTGTAATGGTTGATTAAAATAAATTATTTTAAGTTTGGATGGCATCAAAGATAGTAACTAAATGATATTTATATTCTTGCGTTCATTATTAAATATTTTTGAATCGTATCATACTAAGAATGGTATATAAATTATGATAGTTATAATTGAGTGATAACATCCCAATTTTCCTTTTTTATGCATTGAATGGGCTAATGTTTTAAACATCCATTGCACTGATCAATGGTATAACATTTATGTCCAACAGATAGCACATAAGTGATTTGACATCATCAAATTGGCGTACACAGCAGATAGAAATGTACAATGAAACACCCAATTAGTATGGATTGAGAGTAAATAAATGAGCTTTATGATATACATAATGATCTAATATGATAAATGTGCAAATTTAAGTACATTTTCACCAAGCCGGGAATCATGCAGTGGATGACAAGTCTATAGTTTTGCTGCCACTACGCATCTGGAAAATAACATTAGAGGTTTAAGAACCAAAAAATGAAATAAAGAAGTTCGAGAAAGTGGGGGAGGTTGGGAAAAGGTAAAGTGAGGAAGTTGGTTAAGTGAGGAAGGTTGGAAAATCGAGGAAGGTAGGGAAGATCAGAAAATGAGGAAGGCTGGGAAAGTGACGGAGTTAGGAACAGTGAGGAAGGTTGGGGAGGTTGAGAAAGTGAGGAAGGTTGCCAAAGTGAGGGAGGTCGGATGTAGGGAAGGTTGGGGAAAGTGAGGAAGGTTGCGAAAGTGAGGGAGATTGGTAAAAATGAGGGAGGTTGGAAAGTGAGAAAGGTTGCGAAAGTGACATACGATGGAAAATTGAGGAAGGTTGCGAAGATGAGGAGGTTTGGAAAGTGAGGGAGGTTGGAAAAGGTATGAAGGCTGCGAAAGTGAATGAGGTTGGGAAGTGAGGAAGGTTGGGCAAGTGAAGGAGGTTGGAATAGTGAGGGAGGTTGGAAAAGTGTGGAAAGTTGCGAAAGTGAGGAAGGTTGGAAAGTGGGGGAAGTGAGGGGGTTGGGGAAAGAGAGTGAGGTTGGGGAAGGTGAGGACGGTTTGGACAGTGAGGGAGGTCGGAAAAGTGAGGAAGGTTGGTAAAGTGAGGATGATTGGGAAGTAAGGTTGGTTTAGAAAGTGAGAAAGGTTGCAAAAGTGAGGGAGTTTGGGAAGTGAGGAAGGTTTGGGCAAGTGGGGGGAATGAGGGAGCTTAGGAAAATGAGGATTGTTGGGGAAAAGAGGGCGGTTAGGATAATGGGGAAGGTTGGTAAGTGATGAAGGCTGGAAAAGTGAGGGAGGTTGGAAAAGTGAGGTAGGCTGGGAAAAAGAGGGAGGTTAGGAAAGCAAGGAAGGTTGGGAAGTGAGGCAGGTTGGAAAAGTGAGGAACGTTGGTAAATGAGGCAGGTTGGGAAAGTGAAAAAGGTTGGAAAGTGGGGAAGGTTAGAAAAGTGAGGAAGGTTGGGAAAGTGAGAGATGTTGGGAAAGTGAGAGATGTTGGTAAAGTGAGGAAGGTTGGACGAGTGAGGGAGGTTTATAAAGTGAGGGAAGTTATTGAAGTGAGGAAGGTTGAAAGAGTGAGGGAGGCTGGGAAAGTGAGGAAGCGGGAGGTTGGGAAACTGAGGAACGTTGGAAGGATGAGTAAGGTTGGGAAAGTGAGGAAAGTTGGGAGAGTGAGGGAGGTTGGGAAAACGAGGAAGGTTGTGAAAGTTAGGAAGGTTGGAATAATGGGGTAAGTCGGAGAGGTTAGGAAAGTACGGGAGTTGAGGAAGGTTGGGAAAGTCAGGGAGGTTAGGAAAGTAAGGAAGGTACGGAAGGTGAGGAAGGTTGGGAAAGTGATGGGTGTTGGAATAGTGAGGGCGGTTGGGAAAGTAAAGAAGGTGAGATAGTGAGGAAGGCTAGGAAAGTTAAGGAGGTTGGGAAAGTCAAGAAGGATGGGGAAGTGAGGAAAGTCGGGAAAGTGAGGGAGGTTGAAAAAGTGAGGACGGTTGGGAAAGTGAAGAAGGTTGAGAAAGTAAGTGAGGTTGGGATAGTGAGGGAGGTTGGATAGTGTAGGTTTTATATCTGTAGTAATGAACTTGTGGAAAATATTTTATCAATGAAATATTAATAAACCTTTTCCACTTATTTTGTTCAAGATAATGTAAGATTAATTAATTATCACTTTTTATCTATTTGCATATTTTAAATCTTTTCTTTTACAGTACTTAAGAAGCGAGCAAAGAAGGAGAAATTGTGTCTGTGCATCAAGGTCTTCTCTATTCCGACAACGTCGTTGTTTTTAATGTTATCTCGTGGATCGAGATTTCCGCTTCGCCAGGGAATTTCGGCTGGCATATTGACCAAAGTTTTTGGCATTATAATATGATACAATTATCATTCATTTGACATTGTGAATTGTGGCAGATTATCTCCGATTTCTATTTTGAAGATAGAAACACAAATAATGAATAAAACACGGCCTCACATCTAAGAGACTAATAAAAATTTAATTAATCTTTACCGAGAGATCAAAGCGATGCGTAAAACACAGAAAAGACGGCCCTTTCACCATCGATATTTGAGACAGAAAAAAATAAAATTGATATATTACTTGCATGAATTTAGATGAATATTTTTACAATAATATTGTGTTTCCGTGTAATATTATATGGTTAATGCACGAATGTTGGTGAATATTGTCCCGAGTAGAATATTATATTGCACGAGCTTGCGAATCGAGTAGAATATTATATTGCACGAGCTTGCGAGTCGAGTAGAATATAATATTGCACGAGCTTGTGAGTGCAATAAATATTCTACGAGGGACAATATTCGTGCAATAACCCTTTTATTGTAAGGCAAAACCGTTAAAATGCTAAAAACATCAATTTTCAACATCAATGACGTCGCTTTTTCAGAGTAATATTCACCGCGTGCAATATCGTGGAATATTGCACGCTAACGTTTGGTTACGTTGTACGGGGACTAAACGTTGCTATACAATAAGTCAAAATATGTCCCAAGGAGGGGGAATGCATTATGCCTTCTGACCTTGGACCGCCTTAAAGGCATATCACATGTCATATTACACGTATTAACGTTTTTGTGCATTCATATATTATATCAACATTATTTATCCTTTGCAAAAATAGTAGAATTGAAATTCTAAGATAGATTCTTGCATGAAGAGTGATAATAAAAAATATTTCTTTGAAAGATGATTTCTTATAGATATTCCGGTGAGCTTTTTTTACAGTCAAATATCAGATTGATTTTAAGTAAAATGACATTTATTTTGGCTTTAACTAATTAAAATTTTGATATTTAGATATCTAGTTCACAGTGATGTTGTAGAATGTCACATAATTGCCATTTGCAATTTGTTTCGAGTAAGTCAATCAGCCACCAGAAAACAAAAACTGAGGAAAGAAATATGACAATATTTTAAATTTTTCATATTTTATTTCCTATATCGACTTTTAATCCCCAATTAACAACTTTGTATATGTTTAATAAGTCTTTTTGTC
>JAULBM010066423.1:0-19896 GCA_032357055.1 Geukensia granosissima | reverse complement strand
CATAGTGAGCTTTGCTCACAGTATTAATGTCAATTTTACGGGGGTATGCATCTGTTCTGTTGGGGCTCCTCTGACAATAGAGCTCTAGTTTTCATTTAGCTTCATTTGGTCATCTTGAACTTATTTTAGTCTCTAATGATTTGTGTTATATCATTGAAAGATTCCAATGTGACAAAATATCATTGAAAGATTCCAATGTGACAAAGCATTGAGTCAGATGACATACATGACTCAGACCAAAAGAAGGGAAAGAGAATACAAGCAACAGCAGACAAAACAATCAATTAAACAAAACATTGAGCAATAATCACATTATAAAAAAGGAGAGTGAGCTCAGGTGCTCTGGAATATTGAGTACCTCCTGCTGCATCCATCTTGTTACACATGTTAAAGCTTGGTGAATATCATTAATTTTTTTTCTCTCCTTAAGGACCATAGGTAGACCTTAAACTATTTAATACTACAGCATGTTTTATTTTTAAATCATTGACCCATAGGGCTCATTTATACTTCAAAAATAATCGTCCCGCCACTGACACACAACAGTCGCAAATCGCTGAGTGTTTATACTTGTCATGGTTTGTTAAAATTTAAATCCCAGCGAAAATTGCAGTCCCGCAAGGTCGCACTACGATCGCCTGACGAAGTATAAATGAGCCCATAGACATAGAATCTAATATTCAAAGATACAATCATTTCTTTATATAGGAAATAAAGATATACAAAAATGCTGAAATGAAAAAAAAACCATGATGACGACCAAAATGTGTCAGAAATGATGAATTTAATCAAGTTAATGTTGAGTTTTTTTTTTTGTTTGATCCTGATCATTGATGTACACAAAACGAAATTAGTCAAAGCAAAGGTGAATCTGCATCAAAAGTTTACAAAGGAATATATCATATATCTCATTGGAATTCTAGCTTTTTGCTGCAGATGATGCTGTATTTACAAGATTTTCTTTATAAGGTGTTATTAACTTTATCGACTTTTTGCTCCATTTTGTGGGTGCAATCATCCAATGGTCTCCAATAACAAGACATGATAAAAAATTTATTTTTGGAGTTTTACGACAGTTAAACGATGAAATTTTAAGTTATAGTTGAATTCTAGCTTAAACACTGAAGTGTGGTATTTATCAATGAAAACATATCATTTTTAAACAGATTTTTAAATGCCAAAAATTTAATATAGAGGGGTTATGGGAATTTTTTTGGGCTGAGGAAAACTAAAATTTTAACTGCTGGATGAGTTGCAGCAAATAATTAGAATTCCAACAATATATAACATGATATTCTTCATTGCTCATAGCTGAACTTTCATATATTTTGACAGAAATAATGGCAAATTTTGTGTACATTACTGATATTAACCACCAGTATGGGTCTAAGGAATTGCATACAGAATGTTTGTTCCCTTTTCAGGATTTTCTTCTTTCAAAATACAGTGTAGTAATTATTGATGAAGCTCATGAACGAAGTGTATATACAGACATTCTGATTGGTCTGTTATCTAGGATTGTACCATTGCGGAATAAGGTAAGGTATATTTCTTTTAGATATTTTATCTTGTGAATTGAATCCTTTGTAGTAAGTATCAAAAGTTTAAATTTGAAGCAATCTTTTATTTTTTCACTTTTTCAGAAAAACTTTTTATAAGTTTTCACAAATAAAAAAATGGTTTTAATGTAAATTCCTGGACGATTTTGACCTTTAAATGACAAACCAAACCTGCAATAAATTATTCAAAATAACAGTAAAATTTTATCCAAATGTAAGTCCAAACCACTTTCAAGAAGATAGTTGATTGGTGTTTTATACCACATTAGCAGCCTTACCCATGCCATAGTTCATGATTGAAATGCAGATAAAAACAGAACAAATAAGCCGCACCAATATTTTTTGAACAACTGATTTTTGTCTGCAGCTGATAGCTGATAGCGTGGTTTATCTATTATTTTAACACATTCTTGAAAAGTTTCTAGGGGTATCAATTTTTAATGAAAAATATACAGATGGGTAAGATTTTCATGTTGAAGAAATTTATGAATGGGGGGTTTTCAAAACATCAGCAGTGCCCCTGTACCTCAGTTTACTAGAAGTTACCTCTCTGTGCAACTTTGAATATTTGATTTAACATTAATATACTATTATTATGATGACTATCAGAATTTATATAACTTTTTATCTATAACAGAAAATATTTGCTGAAACATGTCTATTTTCTCCAGAAAGGAACGCCACTTAAACTGATAATAATGTCTGCTACATTGAGAGTGGAAGATTTTACAGAAAACAGAAGATTGTTTAAAATACAACCTCCAGTAGTTAAGGTAAGATTATTTTTTAACAAAAAATTTGAGTAAGTTTGCTATTGCTTGTAGGAAAAGAAATTGACATCTAGAACACTATAAGATCTTGTTTCTCCAGTCAATAATATTTTTTAAATAAAAATTTAGCTAACACATTAATGAAAGTAAGAATATTGCAGATAAAGATAATTTATTTTTATCATTTGAATATTTATTTTAATAATTAATAAATAAAAAAACAGACAAAGGAGATGATGAATATTAGAATTACCTAGCAAAGTGCAATACTAAGGAAATGTACATTTTATTATCATAAAAATTGTGATGAAATGGAATTAATGAAAAATAGTTTTCCGTGGACTGTCAAATATTCAGTCATTTTGTTCTCAGATGTGAAAATGGTATGAAAACATATTTAAATGGTCTGTAGAACTTTTGATTTTTTCCTGTATATGTTGTCATGGTTATTCAGGTAAGATTGCCAGTACAGGTAATTCTTGTTTGTGTAGTTATATCGTCATTAACTGGATTGTTTTGATTGGTAGGTTGATTCTCGTCAGTATCCTGTCACCATACATTTCAATAAAAGAACACCATTGGAGGATTATCTGTCTGAAGCTTTCAGAAAGGTATAAAATAATGAAAATACAGGTGATTATATTCCTATCTGTAGAGTTACTGGTCACCTAATTGATCATATTTGTCTGTCTGTTACACAATTTATATGCAGATTAGAAATATTGTGTAGCCTGTGTTAGGTGAAAATTCATTTGAAACTGTTCTAACTTTTTTCATTGTATACATGAAACCACATATTTAAAAAAAATTAAGTGAAATTGTATGTTGTCTGATTCCAATAACATTTTACTCATCACATACAGAAAATGATGGTTTCATTATATATTTTGGCATAATTTTTTTTATTTGAAGATTGCAAAAAGCAGTAATTTAAACAGTAAGTTTATTTTTTATATGCCATAATTCCTTATATACACAAGTAAAATTGTGACATGAATTTTAACTCTGTTTAAATCAAAACAAAAAAACAGAAATTAAATTTTTGATTATGGTTGTAATGGTTTAAAATTTATTTTAATTGGACAAAAACCCCAGAGGAATATAAAACAGTGGAATTTTGAGCCTTGTCTGCAAACCCTAGTGAAATAGTGATGTCATCAATCACAGTCTGTTAAATCACACATGACATTGATAAGCATTGTGAATGGGGTTGATAATCACATATTTTAAATTCCTTCTAGAGGTGTGAAAACCACATCAAAATTAGAGAAGTATTTACTATTACATTTGGAGCCTGGGTGGCCGAGTGGTCTAGGTAGTTGATTTAAACTGTACAGATCACTGTAACCTATCACCAATACAGCGTGAGTTTGTCTTGGTTTGTACCATACAAAAATGGGTTGTGTTTAACTTGCATCGCACATGATTAGGTTTGTCAGTTACCTGCCTAAGGTCGGTGGTTCTCTCCAGGTACTCCGGCTTCCTCCACCAGTAAAACTGACCGCCGCGATATAACTGAAATATTGTTGAGAGTGGCGTTAAACTCCATTCAAACAAACAAACAATCAGATTCCGACAGGTATACCGCTTATATCTCTGGTGACCATTATAGGTGCATACGTAGTTACCTTTTTAGTCAGATTAAAAATATTTACTTACACAGAAAAAGGATATATTCCAACAGTTTCCGTTGCGCCACTATGATAAAGCTTTGAATTTTTCACGATCAGCGAACTCCACACTTCTACAATAACAAAACAGTGTACATTGTTACAATTTTACAGCTTGCCGTAGGATGTGAATATGTGTCCATAATTGAAAGCCTTAAAACAACCAGTTGACGTTTTTAGTCACACGTTTTGGGTGGCAAGTTTTTGGGTGGCAATCACACCACCCATGCTTATTGTTTCAACAATTATTATTGGATTATTATTTCCGCATTTTTTTCTCTGTTGAAAGAGAAAAAGTAGATTATTTTGATTCCCGTCTATATAACAGAGGGCTGCACACACTGCCTTTTAGTTATCTTTACCACAGCTGGTTCAACAAACACAATTCTACTGCTATATTCTGCATTTGTGAAAGCATTCACTTATCACACAGAAATATATTGCTGTTATGTACCAAATACCTATAATATATTTCCTTGGAATACTTCTTAATATTTCAGATTTCTCATTGATTTTAACATTCCGATTTCGTATACGCAAGGTTTCTAGGTAGATATCAACATTTTCTCTAAGTACTCCATGAAATGAAGTAAAAAGTTCTATTTTTTAAATAATAAAGGTTTTGTGCATTTAATCTATGGATTTCAGTTGAGGAAAAATATCATGTCCTTTTCGCGGGGTAAAGGCTTCCTATTTCGATTTTTGTGGATTTGAGAACTTCTTCTATTATGTTTGGATATCGGATTTCTTTCATTATCGTTGTAATACTGTAGATTTTAGAGTGTAGAGTTTAACTTTTATAAATAAGTGTTCACCATAGGAAAAAGATCACCATATTTTCGAAACATTGGTAATTTCCTCTTTATAATATGTTTCATTTTGATTTGATTTCTAGAAATACAAAAATTTCGGATTTACTTCTAGTGAAACAGCAGATTTTTTTAAATACAAAATACTTCCAAACATGAACTTGAGGCGAATAAAAAGTTGTAACTGCATGTAATAAATTTATATCTATGCTCATCATAACAAGTTTTAGTTATTTACAGTGAGCATGTATCCATTAACAAATGTCATAATATTAAGTAAAAAACATAATTATTTACGTAGATTTATGGTTACCCTGAATAGGTCGGGTTACTCATAATAAGAGAAAAAAATACAAACGGCCATATCTATAAACCACCCTGCCTTGTTTCATGAAGCAATTTTGTATAGTTCTTTAATTACTAGATATTCAAGGTATTGGCTTTGATGTGAATGAATAATATCGTTTCCTCAATGTATTTTCTAGCTTTTCAAACATTAAATTTACAATTTTGTTATTGAACTGTTCTGGTTATTAAATAAATTGAGCTATTAAACACATGAAACATGTGTTGAACAGTTTAATTTCTGAACACAAGTCGACCGACCGACGTAGGAATACCAAGCTGGCGTTTAACCAGAATTAAATAGTTGTGCGATGAGGACACTTTCTTCAGTCTTCAGAAAATTACTTAAATAACATGAAAAGGTTATCTGGTATTATCACAATTTTAACGTATTGAAGTAAAATAAATAATTAATTTACACATTATTGAAATTCTTTCGTAATATTTGAGGAAAAACTATAGTGAAACGTTTTTAGAGTGTATACCAGTTGACAATTTTTACGAATTAATAAGAAATGTCAATTAGACTATGTATATTGTAACTATATTGCCAAAGAATAATGTTTCAATTGGTCAAGATTTTAAACATTCTGAATCGCTTAGATTTCAAATGTTCGAAGCTAAAATAAATCTTTTTTTTTCAATAAAATTATACTGAAAACTGAACAAAATCAGCAAAAACATACAAAAGAAACATCAAGGTCTAAGAAAATATTCAATATTTTTTTAATATTGTTGTTCTGCAACTTTGCACTGCTTGAGTTTTTTCAAAAGTTTCAATTTTTGTTAAGTTTGTAAAAATTATATTAGTCATGCAAAACAATATCTTCTATATACTTGAAAAGAAACCATGAAGCTTATGGTATGTATTAGACGGGATATTGTTTTTTTTAGTAATCATTTTTTCTGAGGGAAGGGTTATTGTCTAAAATTCCAATGTTATGTAAAGAAGGGAGATTGAATATTTGCCACATTCCACATCTTACACACGTTTTTAACAAATATTAAAAAGCCATATTTTAACTGCGTGTAAGGCTGTTATCTGGATTTACTTTCATCCCATACGCTCAAGTTCGAAAAGTAGGAAGATCAGTAAAAAATATTTGGAATTCCCGTTACATTCACTAAGAATTTTAAATTACAATGTCGGGAAGATTTCAACTATATCTTTCCATAATACTTTCCAGTACCCGAAAATAAAAAAAAATAATCATAATAATTCGTTCTTTTGAATAAGGATCTTGCAACTCAAGAACGGGGAAGCTTTATACGACATTCACACAGCATAACAAAAATCTCTGTTATAATATTCTAAAGAAGGCATATTGAATATATCATGTATACTTTAAAAAGACAAGTTCCACGTTAGATTCTTTGATAAGTAAAACAGGCTAAAAATGAAAGTAATAGGCAATAGAGATCGGATAAATACTGCCGTGCCTTGTGATAAACATCGGATCTCAACCTTCGTCGTGTTAGACTACATGCTTACCCGATTCATTAAACATAAAATCATTCTGTTTAATAACCAAAGTCTCGTTCCATGCCATTGGATGTCCTGTCCAGTCCTGACACTGTTTTTCTCCTTCACTCCAAGTGACCGGTTCTGGTGTTCTCTTTACACAAACATCCATAGAGAATTGAATTGCTGATCTTGTTATTCTCTGCCATTTGTCTGGACACGAGAAACAGCTGCTTAGTGTAAGTGTACCTTAATATTAAGAAAAACAAAGATCGTGTAGACGGCAATGTTTTAAAAAGCTCATTTAATAAAAACTCCTTTTACATCAGTGGGAAAAGATAAGGTTTCAATTTTGAAGATCGGCCGTGATACATTCTTTTGAAATTTTAACCCAAATTATCTTAAAAAGGTCAGAAAGCGCAAACTGTGTTTGTTAACACTGAAATCTATAAATATTGAATGACAAATACCATATGTTTTATAGCTGCATGAATTGAAAACATTAATTTGAATTTATTTTTAAACGTCTTGTTGAAGACCAAAAAGACTGTAATACGATACACGTTACCAGATGCATGACTCGGACCACATGTTATACTACAGTCTGAAACTAACAAGACATAATGTTAACAAAACTCAAAAAGATACCCCGTGCCCCGACTCATTGATTATCTGCTCTTTAAATGAGCCGAGATGATTTTCCTTCCTATGTGCAAATCAGACATTGTGTCTTTTGTTCATATTAAGTTTCATTGAAATCCACTGAACGGTTTAGGAGAAAATGCACTTACAAGATATTTGGACAGGCAGACAGACGGACAAACAAATATCCAGGATGATTTCTCTATATACCCCCAAACGTTATTTGTGATGGTAGTTAAACCAGAATGACCACTTTTCACAGTTTTTCCACTTTTAAACCATAATGTTTTAGAAGCTGCAATTTGTAGAATAGTAAGGTTGTTATATAATTTCACGTATTTGGCCAAAACTCACTGTTTTAGGGGGAAAATTATGCCTGCACATTGAATTTGCAGTCTTATTTCACACTTACTGCTCATTTTTGCCTCTTTAATGCAGTGGTTCGACATAAGGGACAGTAACATCCGAAAACATTTTTCTGCAAAGTGTTATGCATATAACCTCTTTCATTTAGGTATAAAAACATCTTGGTTATGCGTGTCCTTCACTTCACATTTTTTTTTAAATGAAGTATTGTCTTTTTGTTAATTCCCTACAACTGCATCAACAATATATACAACAATTTGATAATTTAAAATTATAAATTAGCGTTATTAAGTCCCCAAAAAGTTTCTCTAAGTATGCAGTTCGAAATACAGCTTGAATGTTGAACAACGATATCTTATTATTTAACCTTTGGTCTAATAAGTTGCGAAACGGACGGAAAATTGGTTAACCCTTTTTCGAAAACCCCGTAATATAAATATATATAATATGTTGAGATAATTTGGAAGACTAGCCGAGACCTTTACAGCTTACGATGGCATGTTAATGAGATGTGGTGTGGTGTTATTGCACTTTAATCATTTTTTTAAATTTATAAAATCATATTTTTTATAAATTCCTAGTATTTCCAAGAATATACACGAATAGCAGTCGTTTTTAATTTATTTCAAGGAATATCTTAAGGAAATATAAACCTTTGTGAAAAACTTGTTAATTTTTTATGTAAATTTGTGTTGACTGCTATGAATTTTAATGAACAAGCACACCAAAAAAGTATAAAAAGGTACCTCAAGTATTATGTGTATTCTTTACGTAATCATAATTTTTAGTGTTTTGTTAAAGTTTTAAAATTTTCCAATATATTTATAAGTGATATTTGTTATTTATTTGCATCTATTGATTTAAAAAAAAGAAAAAAAAAGAAAAACTTACACTATTTTTTTAAATCTTCAGATGATGTAATTTCATAAGTGGCGAGACTTGTATTAGATACCCTATAGCGTTGAAACAACATAGCATTGTTATATTTGTGATTACACTGCATAACATCTTATTGACAACCATACTGTCAAAACTGATATAGAGACCTATTATATAAGAAATAGTAATAGTCAAGGGTATAAGCCCTATATAAGTCCAAACACGAACGGTCAAGTCACTCATTTGCAGCCCCCAGTTTCAATGTAAGATGCTAATTAGTAGAAAGGGCAAATCTGTCTTCTCTTATATTAAATTAGTCTTTCATAATTGAAATCAGTTTCATCTGAAAATTTTCTAAATTTTAATCCATTGTGATAAATCGGAATTAAATCAACGGAGCCATCGACAATGTAATTTTAAGTATTGAATGACATTTGCGGTTCCGTATGGGTTTGAAAGCATTTCCCTAGCGCACTATTCAGTATGAAGACTTTCCATACTGCATATAGATTTAAAAGAGACAGCCCCGGCAAATGAGACTCCATTATATTGAAAAAAAACTTTGTAAAACATAAAGCAAGTCTGCGAAATTGAGATAAAACAAATGTATATTTATCTATTGTACTTTCATAGATGCTGAAGTTGGCAGTTCTCTTAGTTTCTGTAGCTGTAGCTTTTGCCCAATGGGGAGGTAAAGGACAGGACAACGAATGGGGACTTGATGGAGACTGGGGACACAGCGGCCATGACAACGGATGGGGTTTAGACGGAAATTTGGGACATCATGGTCAAAACAGCTGGGGTAATGAAGGAGAATGGGGTCATGATGGTCACGGCAACGGATGGGGAATCCAAGGTTTAAACAACGGATTCGGAAAGATTGGTCTTGAAAGCGGATGGGGAAAAGAAAAAGTCATCGTCGAACACAGAAAGGGTGTAATAGTCGGATCTGGAAAAGGTGGAATCGTTGGATATGGAAAAGGAGGAAACATCGGATTCGGTAATGCAGGAATCGTAGGCTATGGTAATGCTGGATATGGTAAAGGTGGAAGCATTGGATATGGAAATGGTGGTGTAGTTGGATTTGCCAAAGGATATGGTGGATATGGCAAGAATATGGGTGGTAATGGAAGAAAATATGGTGGATACGGAAAACAGGTCGTTGTATATAGAAAACAGATGGGAGGTTACGGAAAACAGATGAGAGGTTACGGAAAACAGATGGAAGGATATGGAAAACAAATGGGCGGTGCCAAAGTAGTCAAAATCGTCAAATCTTACGGTAAGCCAGTAATTAGATTGACCTGTGGCGATTATTTATCTTAATGTTTGTATCTGATGTATTTTAGTAGGAATTTTGCTGTTGTTTAGTATTTTTGCTATCCAACCTTAAACATCACCAAACTCGTTCGATAAATTTCTTTATTATCCAATAAGGGTCCTAAATTGGCACTATCGAAGGACGTATTATCTTTATCCGGACAGAGAGAAAACTGCATCATTCAAAACAATTTAACAGAGTTAATGTGTATAAGTAATTGTACGTATGTAATAAACATGTATAAAAATTCACCTTATAGCATTTAGTATGCTTAATTCTTTCATTAAATACAATATATAGGATTTTGTGTTCATCAAAATATGTTGTCACATATTTGCAATGTCATCAAGAATACATAAAAATATTCAACGGGAATGCTTCCCATTCACGCATAGCAAAGTTTCATGAACAATATTTTTATGAAAAAAATCTTCCATACAATACTAATCTATTTTTATATATTACATATGATGAAACTTAATGCATATTTTTATAATCAATATCATATCATTTTTTTTTTTCAGGTGGGTTATTATAGATGAAAATTCATCACAATATCAAAGACCATGAAACTGTCCACTGTATGAAAGATTGTTTATCTAAAATGATGTGTGGCACCAGTATATATATATATATTTCCTTGCGTTGTTATGATTGTTTTTATTTTTTTTTATTAAATAAAATATAATAACAAAATATCTGTGTTCTAAAAAAACTTCTAAAACAGTTACAAAATTATGCTTATGAAAATAAAATGTGCAAGTCTTCTCATGGTACCCAAACAACACTGCATATTAGCCAAAAAACTTAAATTCAAATAACCAGAAGTTTGTGAGTTTTTAAAAAAAGATATAAATTCCAATTCCGTTGCGTCTGGATTTCCATTTATAAAAGGAAATCTATTCATGCAATAAAATTTCATTGCAAGCGTAAATCATATTTATGAACTAAAAAAATGGAGAAAGTAGTGCCCATCGAAGAGCACCAATCTTTGACATGTTGATGGTTATATTAATCCATATGGATATAAACAGCGCACCATACTGCTGCGAAAGTACCGGTAGCTTGCTTCCTTGCTATTAATGAAGACTGTACAGCTTAACACCAATACAGAAAATTGATTTTCGACCTGATAAAAAGGGAGATGCAATACAATCGATATTTTAAGATATGCCCAAAAACAAACAAAGAAAAATTAATGATACACAAAAATATGAAAAACGTATAGCTGCAACCCTTACCAATTTGAATAACAATTTAATAAGATAGCTACATTTTCAAATTGGTAGACCGTTATATTTATTTGCTACTGAAGTCAACTTATTCGGTCGTAAATGCGGACTTTTTTTTGAAAAAACTTTCCATAATTCTGTAATCTTTATCTGTCCTGTTTCTTTTTTTTTTGTATCAAGCGTATGTTAGAGAAGAATAATTTTACGTAAACAGGGTTTATTTGTTTGTGGCGAACACGAGCTCTTTGTAAGGAATGGAATTCCGTCCTTGTTGAATGTCTTGTGACGACCTTTAGTTTCACCAATTTTCTTTTGTATCTTACGGAGATAAAGTGTCCTAAATACTGACTTCATATATATCCTTTTGAAAAGAATGGCTCCACAAAGCCTATAATCGCTCACCTAACAAAATGAGGCCTTTTTTAAACTTTGTACAATTATGGTATCTATTTATTCTAATCTAAGTTTAATCATAGCGGCCATCATGAACTTTGATAGGCAAATAATTCACAGGAAACACTTACAATCAAATTTGTGGGTTTTTTTAAATTTGATCAAATCATAGCAAATAGTTGGTCCTGGTGGCAATGTTGAATTTTTGACAGGCAGCAAAACATAAATCGGGTAAAGGACCAACTTCTTAACAGATCTGCAAAGTCTGGTCAAATTTTTTCACTGTTTCAGAAAATAAGATAAAACTGAAATTCCCATAGCATCCACATGATGCAATGTGGGTCACATATACATGATCCACACGTTACAAAAACGCCATTTTCACATTACATGTTGGGGTTTTATAAGGGGACTTTAAACGTTTTGCATACTGTATGTGTTTCGTCATTCTTAGTTATGTGGATAATCTCTAATGCAAAAGAGTAGATACTTTAAGCCCATATTTGGCCTGAATTTAAGATTCTATGACACAATAACAAGTTCTTGTGAAAATGCTGTTTAATAATCGTTACTTTTTCTTGTATACTTTTCGTCATTTCGACAAAACGAAGGGTATATTTGACTATTTCAACAAGAATATAACATTTTCTGTAATAATTTTTAAAGGTGTTTTGTTCAAAAAAAGATATCATCGCACCAAAACATCACCAAGATATTTATTCAAACATTTGTACTTGATAGATCTGTAATTGTGCAAAGTTTTGTCGTGATGCTTTAGCGAGATCTATATTACAATCGACAAAATAGTATCAAATACTGCATCAATTTAATTATTTTCTACGTATTTTCACATCTAAAACATTTTCTGTGTGCCATTTGGCCATTATAGAACTGATTATATTTAAAATATTGTTGAATTTTTTTATATACATTATTCAATATAAAAAATATAAATTAATAGATATTAGGCACTTTTCATTCTTAGCAAAATTGTTGGGCCAAAAATCGGCCTTACTGACCCTCGTCCTTTACACCGCAACGTATATGAAGATTTGAACAGGATTTACGATATTTAATTGTTATATCTACTTCAAAAATAAAAACTCTACGAATATGAAAAAGAAACGATAAAGGGTATATAATAGACCACACTACAGCCATGAGAAATTATGGTGTTTTTACAAAGCTGTTCTACAAGGCCTTCAACAAGTGTAGAATAACACTCCTCGTGAAAAGCTCTAAATCGCCTCAAATGCAAATAACATCTATACTGTTTTACACTGCAGACTTTCTGACATTTACTCTATATCTTATCATTATCATATCTTATCATTATCATATATACCAATCTTACAATACTGTTCCTACCTGAATACTTTCAAAAATATATATGTCAAAAATGTATATGCTACAAATCCTTAAAACAACGCAAACCTGACTTGGGACAAGCACATAAGAAATGTAATGAGAATAAACTAGTTGAGTTGGATCTCAACTCTACCCCAACAAGTGGTCAAAGGAAAAATATCTAAGAAAACAAATGCAGGAAAAGACGAAGTCAACTGATCAAACAGAAATTCACCCAATCCGAACAAAGAGTAACTGAACTACAACGAAATATGAACGCACAAATAATGCATAAGAATGATATCTCTCAAATAATATATTAAAATCAAGCTTTGGGTGATATTTCTGAAGTGAAGAATCAAGCCCACCCTCAAACCAAATTTAGATGTCTTTAAACATAGTATGATATATCCT
This sequence comes from Geukensia granosissima, assembly GCA_032357055.1. Taxonomy (NCBI): domain Eukaryota; kingdom Metazoa; phylum Mollusca; class Bivalvia; order Mytilida; family Mytilidae; genus Geukensia; species Geukensia granosissima. The sequence goes on along the minus strand of JAULBM010066423.1, from coordinate 6,687 downwards.
AAACACATTAAATTTTGTGTAATTTTGTAAATCTGTCAAAAAACCATACATTTTTATTCACTAACATTATCAAAACATGTAAATCATTATTGTTTTCTACTGAATAATTCCTGCTCAAATTGCAACTCCTGTCAAGTAGCTTATATTACATTTTTCTGTACAACATCTTATTAAATATTTTGTTTTATGAATTTTTTTCGTCACAATATGGCTGAAATATTTAATACCCTTATTTTTATGTCTAAGGTTTTTTTATACGAAGCATGCTTTTTTAAAGTAAACCCAAAGTACATCTTTCCAGGAGCTAGCAAATTGCTTGGAAAGAATTGTAATTTCGCAAATAATAGAACCCAAAACGTGTTTCAAAAACACAATTAGTGATTTAATAGGAAAAGAATTTTCCAGAAAATTGGCTCTTAGATGTTATTACACACGTTTTGTTTTATTACCTGCTTTATGCAGTGGTAAAATTTACATCCAAAACCATTTTTTCTGATAAGAGTCATGTTACCTCTTTCATTTTGGTATAAAACAATTTAGTAATGGGTGATCCTCACTACATATTTTTGTAAATGATATTTTGTCTCTTTCAATTCGCCACAAATGCATCAACCATATGATCAACAAAAGTTTATAATCATTTAAAAATATGACATAACATTCTCTTCTTCCAATAATATGTTTCTGAAAGTACACAGTTTGAACGAAAGATTGGAAGCTTGATTACAAAATATCTTATTATTTAATATTTGATGGAAAGAGTGACAAAATAGAGGGAAATTTTCTCTTTTGTTTTTTAAACCCCGTTTACTTCTAGTTGAGATAACTTGGAGGCCATGTAGAGACATAACTTTTGTTTGGGCGAATGAGAGCATATTAACGAGAGTTCTAGCCATTTACTTCCTACTTTAAATAAATAATGGTGACTTTATTTTTTACTATATAATATTCCTTATATTTGTAGAAAAAAGAAGAACAGCATGCGTTTTAAATTTTGTTTCGGGACTACCTTAATCAAATATGATTGCGTAAAAGATATTTTTAATGTTAATTTGTATTGATTTCTATGATTTTTCATATAAACTAACGCAAATTAACAAGTACATACATTTATAAACGATTCTTCTGGTATTCTGTGTATTTTTTATGTAATTTTTGTGATTTGTTAATGTGATAGAAATGTTTTAATATATTTATTAATAATGTTTGGTTTTTTTTAATTTTTATTTAATTTTTTTTTTTTCGTAAATTGCTATTTATTAACTTACGTAAATTATTTGAAAATCTGCAGATGATGTGATTTCACAAGTGTCGGGACTTGTTTTAAATACTCTATTGTGTAAAGAAGACATCTATTTATAGAAACAACATAACATTGTTTAAAGCTGATTACATTGCAAAAATTGATCAACAACTAAACTGTCAAAAATATATAGACATCTATCCTATTATGTAAGATATAAGGCTAAACATGAATTGTCAAGTTGCTCATTTTCAGTCACAGTTTAAACTTAACTGCAATGTGCAAAGTTGTCTTTCTTTTAGAAGATAAGTCATACTTAATCGGACATCAATTTCATCAAAAAATTTTATAAATTTTAATGTTAAAATCTGATGTTTTAATTTTATTTTCTTAAATGAACATTGATTTGGTCAATATGGATGATGTGGTCATTCAAATATTGTTCACAAGATGTAAGTGAATCATATTACTTATATGATATATATATTTATTTATTACATTTCATGGACATTTGAGATGTATATTTTAAATGTTATATGAGTTTGTCAATTATATTAACTTCTTAACACCACAATATAAGTTTTACATATAATGAATACAGTGAAAATCCTTTCTCGAACCTCTTATTGAATTTTGCATGTGGTCTTCATATAAATTTCTAATGCATATGTTTACATAATTCAATATGTGAGTCTTTCAAAAATATGAATTTGTAATCTAGGTTTTTTTATTTATAGCTTCGAATTTAAACATTTTAAAACATTTTGGTAGTCATTCAATTGTTTCATTTTGCAATTGTCTTTCAAAATGAAAGAGACAGCATTTTTTTCCTCCCTAAAGATTTTGATCTATGTAGGCTCATGAATACGTCAACCAAAACAGCAGAAAAATCATAGATTTTCATCGTTTTGTTAGAATAAATTAATTCAGCGCACGTTTTTTGTGTCATTATAGCATCATAATCGGAATATTTCTATGAAATTCTTCGTGTTCATTAAAAGCTATTTTACTCCAAATTAAAAACAAGATACCTCCTGATTTGAAAATGCCAATTCATAGACGGAAATGATACATATCCTTTCAAAAAATTAAATTCATAAATATTTCTTTAAATCATAGCAGATAGCGTGTGTTTCTAAGACAATGTTCTAAAAAGCAAGTATTTACCGAACGCACATTTCAATAGGAAGAATTTTCATGATGCTTTTACTTATTCTTTTATAAGAAACACCATGGCGAATATGCTCCAATGATATTAAAAAGTTTTTTAAAACGTAAATAAAGTAAACTAAATCGAGATAAAATAAAATAAATATATATTTATTGTACTTTTATAGATGCTGAAGTCGGCAGTTATCTTAATTCGTGTAGCTGTTTCTTTTGCCCAATTGGGTGGTAAAGGATAGGTCAACGAATGGGGACTTGATGGAGACTGGGGACATAGCGGCCATGACAACGGCTGGGGATTGGACGGTGATTGGAGACATGATGGTCAAAACAGCCAGGGTAAAAAAGAAGAATGGGGTCACGGTGGTCACGGCAACGGATTCGGAATCCAAGGTTAAACAACAGATTCGGAAAGGGTGGTCTTGAAAGCGGATGGTGAAAAGAAAAAGTCACCGTCGAACATGGAAAGGGTGGAATAGTCGGATCTGGACAAGGAGGAATCGTAGGATATGGAAAAGGAGGAAACATCGGATTCGGTAATGCAGGAATCGTAGGCTATGGTAATGCTGGATACGGTAAAGGTGGAATCATCGGATATGGAAATGATGGTGTAGTTTGATTTGGCAAAGGATATAGTGGACATGGCAAGATTATGTGTGGTATTGGAAAGAAATATGGTGGATACTGAAAGCAGTTCGCTGTATAAGGAAAATAGTTGGTATGTTACGGAAAACAGATTGGAGGTTACGGACAGCAAATGGGAGGTTACGGAATACAGAAGGGAGGTTTCGGAAAGCAGATTTGAGGATACGGAAAACAAAGGAGGGTTATTGAAAACAGATGGGCGGAGCAAAAATAGTCAAAATTGTGAAATCGTACTGTAAAACAGTAATTTTATATGCTTGTGGCAAGTCTTTATCTTATTTTGCCGTGTGAAATTTGTTGTTGTTTAATATTTGTGTTATCCAACCTAATACAACAGTAAAATCGTAAGAAAGAATATCATTATTGTCCATAAGGTCTCTTTATGAACATTATCGAAAGACAGATTATATTTAGAAAAAAACCTGCATTACAAAAAAACAAGATAACAGAGTTAATAATTAAAGTGTCGTATAAAAACATTATAAGTGCTTTATTAACATGTCTAATAAATTCATCTTAGAGCATTTAGAATTCCTACTTCAATAACTGAATACAATAAACGGACAATGTTGTGTTCATTACCAAATCAAGTGTCATAGAATTGCAGTTGTTACCATTAGTATATAGAATGTAATATAGAACGGCAAAGATTTCCCATTCTGGCACACCAAAGTTTCATGAATAAAATTATAAGTTAGCATAAGTTAAAAGGTAGCAAACAAACTTATCATCCGGAAAGTCAGTGGCATCGCCTCAAAAAAAAAGACAAACCAAAGCTCTTCCATTAAATATTCTACTCACACATTTTTTATAGTTTTAGTAAATATATCATCTTATTTTTTCAGGTGGGTTCTATTAAATGAAAAATCATTACAATATCAAAGACCATAAAACTGTCCTGTGTATGGAACATTGTTTATCTAAAATGATGTGTGGTATCAGTTTACTTATATCATTGCGTTGTTATGATTGTTTTTATTCCTCTATTAAATAAAATATAATAACAAAAACCAGTGTTATTAGAACTCTTCTAAGAAAATATTTGCATGTCGTCCAACAGTGCACTTACAACACTGCATTTTAGCTCAAATGCATTTATTAACATCAAACACTAAGTTTGAGAGAATGAAAAATACATAAATTCTTATTCTTTTGTGTCTGGGTTTTCATATACCAAGGAAACTTTCGCCATGTCGTTAAAAACAACCTCCTTGGACATGTGGATGGTTTTATTGATCAATGTGGACATCGCCAGCAAAGCGTTCTGCTGAATACTACCTGACGATCATTTATCCATATCATCCCGCAAACTACACCCGTATCGTACCCCTGAAGATAGTCATTTGATTCCAATGTATAACGTTCGCTACACAATTTCGGCGTAAATTTGTGGTTTTGGCAATGTGGTTTTATTTTTTAGCAAATATAATGACAAGAAAGCTGTGATCTTTTTGAATAATTAACGCTTAAAAAAACCGATTTTTTTTCTCTCATAAGGAAAGCGACTTAGTAAAACAATGAAGGGTGGCTTCTTGCATTCTTTATGAGTCGGCATCTTTTTTAATATTTTATGTTACCCAAAAAATTCGTTATTTTTGCACAAAATTCGTCAAATGCTTTTGTTTGTTTAAGCACAGCAATACTGCTACCGAGTCAGAAAAATTGGATTGCTTTCTCTGACATCCACAACTCTAAACCTGAATAAAACAACTGAAACATATTTTTATGTGCATATATCGTTTTTGAATATTCATGGAGACGAACAGTTTCTGAAGCAATATGAAATGACTTCCTCTGTGGAAAATGAAATGAACTAGAGCATTTTATTCCGAAAATGCCGAAACTGGCTAGCATGCCGAAATTGGGTTATACATTGTTAATTAGAACCTAAACAAACATGGCGGAAGAGGAATCTGACTTTGTTGCAGACAGCTGCATTTTCGATTAATATACTGCAGCCTTTCTAGAATCCATTAGAAAAACTTTAAATCTAAGACTCGGGGTCTCCCAAGTCATTCAACAAGTGCAGAAGTCTGATTATTGCGCAAAGTTCCAAAAAAAAACTTCATTTTATAACACAAGTTTTGACATTCATATTTAGTAATATACTTATTGATATTGAAAAAACAGCAATGCATCGATACAATTTGAGCCAAAAAAAACCAGAAAAGATGTATATCCAATATATTGGGTTTGTTCAAATATATGATAAACAGTATATGATATGGGAGTTTTCCATACCACACCCCATATCAACGCTCTACCCACAAAGCTCTCGGGTCGATATGGGTGTCTCGCATTGATATGGGTGTGGTATGGAAAACCCCATATAATATTCCATATTTATCAGTACAGGTCGACACCAAATCAGAATGATCAGAATGTGCACTTCACAAAATAAGAACAATATACAACATGATAATAAAAGATTTTTTCAAAAAACAAGAAAAGTATAATCTTTATGGATATCTGAAACCGCTGAACAAGACTTTAATTTATTTAGAATTTATTAAGTAGCTGTATTATATATGTTATATTTCCCATTTTGTAAATAAGAAATTTATCAAAATGTATCTACAACTCTTCTAATTTACAAAATGGGAAATATAACATATATAAATCGAAAAGGAAAAACTAAATAGTAGTGGTATACCGAAATCTCAAACATGTCCTTTGAATCCACTGTGTCAATGAATCTGCTAGTGGACCAGAGGCCCCGAAAGTCTCCACTAACCCAGTTGTCGTAGTGATTAGCGGTTCCACGTAATATCTTTAAAGAATTTTCGAGGAATGATTCAATTTTCCACCCCTAAAAACACGGAGCAGGCTTCATTGCTTTCATTTCACATGCGCTGGATTTGGCTGGTTTTTTATGTTTTTTTTTTAATCTCGACTGGATCTTGGACACATGGACATATATTTTGCAAATTGACTATCAAACGGTCCTAATAGTTTTGTCTGCAAATTTAATTTTATAAAATTTTGGCTTCTAATGTTTTTGCCTTACCGTACCTGCTGATGCTGATTTCAGAAAAGTCTGTTGTGTGCAAAAAAAAATGATGTAAATTACAATTGAGGAATTGTGGTCATTCTGGCATCTTTTCCATATTCTAAATATAAAATTGACAATGTTGAAACAAGTTGAAGAATTTAGGTGTGCTATATATGTTCATTTCAAAGATTTACCTAGCATCAGTAGCATTAAAACTAAAATGTAGGAAGTTCGAGATCTCAACATAGCAAAGAAGCACTCAAATCCAAAAAATCAACATGGGAAGGCAAATCCAAAGGCAGTAAATTTTCACACAGTACATCCTTGTTTTTGTTTAACATGGTTAACTCCTTCTTCGGATTTACATTTTTGTTCCTCTAGGCAGCGCTTTTGACATGAAATTTAGCACAGAACAGAAAGTGAGCAAAAACCATAGCATGCATGAGAAATAATTGTACAGATAAACAATTTTATGAGTCTAAAGATGAGCCATTGGTTACCCCTCAAAAAGTCCACTAAAATGTCATTAAAATCGTCCGTTTTGAAATGCTTTATATATTTCGTATAAAGAAATAGTTGTAGGCACAGCCTATCGGTGAAGCGGAGTCAGTCCAGATAATCATAACGTCTGCTGAGGGTT